>JARHVA010000104.1:3280000-3557500 GCA_037957365.1 Torreya grandis
ATAATGGATTAAATTTTATTCCATTCTATACCATTCAAAAATTGAGATTAACCTTCACCATTTCCAATCTATATTATAAATGGATTAATTATTCATATCTCTCCTTGGATTGATATAATTGTGTTTTGTGTATTATTTTATTTTGATGTCTATTTGTTTAGAAATTAATTTTCTAAGAATTAAATTCATTTTTATGGTTATTGCAACCACCATCCTACTAATGGTTGCGGTGGTGAGGGCCTCTGATGGTTGGGCTCATAGGGCTAGTTAGGCAGGTTTATCCTGATCAGTTCATCCATGTTCAACTCTATGCTTTGATGACTCTGCACACATATATGGAAGATGGTAACAATTTAATTTGTTGATTAGATTAATTACCAATATATCTTATTATCATTAATTATAGCTGTTATCTTTGACATTATTAATATACCTTGTTGTTGATCATGATAGCTACTAATTTGTGTTATGAATGAATTGATGAATCAAATGGGAATTGAATATTGTATGAGGTAAATTTATTATTGGATAAAGGTGATATACTTTAGGTACATTATATTATTTAATTATTAGATTAACTTTGTATTGATTTAACATTATTTTATAATTATATTCAAGTTAGATTTGATTCTGATATGTAGTCAATCCATATATATATTCATTGTCATATTAATTCTCGGATAAAAATAAATTTATCTATGAATATTATTTTTGGACTTACTTAGATGTTTGTACTAGTTAATTAATTCTAAAATTCTATTTGAATTGGAATGATCTTAATTAGATTATATAGATTATTAGATATAAGTTGTGTTGTCAACTCATATTAACTAAGTTAAAATTGAATTATCACCTTGTGAATACAAATACATAGATGTATATAAATATCTTAATCATTTCAGAAATGCATAATCTTTTGGGTAGCTGCTTCATAATAAGACAAACCAAATCTTTCCTTTCAAACATGCATTTCAGACATACCTAGTTGTACGCAAGGTATATACTCTACATACGTTAAGCTAAAAACTATTACCTCTTACATCATGCATGTTGCATATGTGTAATATAAAATTTAACAAGATAACTCTTGTATTAATTTATAAATGAAATAATAGTTAACTAGATCAACTAATTTATTAATAGACATGAATAATATTTTTTTCATAGATTAATCATATGATTAAGTAAAGTAACTTGAAGAAAAATATAATAATATCTTATTAATATGATAAGAAAGTAATATGTCACTCTATTTTATTATTTGATGAGACTTAGTTGAATAACTAATATTTGCATGCTTACTAATTTCTTTCACATTGGGCCTATGTATTTCACTTTCCTTTTTGATAGCTCAACTTACCTACTTCGCTACCTTGGCTACCCAATAGAGAAATTTGTAAGAGTTCCTTAAATGAAATATTTTATTTGGGTTCCACTCAACTTGAAGCTCAGGTAAATTCTATTTTCTTGATGATATTGAATTCGGTGATTGATCATTGTTGTTATGAAAAATGTTTACTGCCTTCTTTTAGTCTAGTTGAATTATAAGTTATCCTTAATACAATGATATATTTAGGCACTTATTGATGTGATTATGAAATATTGTATGAAGAGAAATGAATTCTTCTTAATTAGATATCTAATTTGGTTTCACTATTAAATTATTACATAGATAGTTTAGATTTAATTGATTAAATGTCTTAAATTATTTTAATATTGCATTGTCTATGCCAATCTAAATGGTTATATGTTTGAATTTCTTATCTACTTATAGAATAAAAATGTTGATTATAACTATATCATAAATTTTTACTCTAGAAATAACATCCATGTTAGTAATTAAATGATGTATGAATTAATCATATAGGTAGTGCGGTAATCTTAAAGGCTGTAAGGAATTTATGACTTTGATCATTAGCAATATGAAACCTTGTATTCTAAATATATTTCCCTTTATGAAATAATATGTTTTCTACTATGTGAATGATTGAAAATTTCTTTCCTAAAATATGCTTCTTGCATAAATTAGGTAACATACATTTTAACATAAACATATGATTAACCTACATGATAACTTAGGGTAATTGAGTTATCCTTCCTAGTTAAACTATTCCTTTAACTTAACTATCCTCGAGTGGGACTAAAATCCACTGAAGAGGGTGAGGTATTTACCTAGGGTTAAGGACCTAGAAATGGTCCTATGTGGAAGTATGAGTGACACATATAGCATTTGGTTCCTATCCATGTATGCATACATCAATATGCCCCAAACCCCATAAAACATCTAATACAAGATGCTTCCCCATATCACTTTTTGTATGTGTTTAAATCTAGCTAATTACATCAATTCACTAAAAGAATGAGCAGGAGA
The DNA here is from genome assembly GCA_037957365.1 of Torreya grandis. Classification (NCBI taxonomy): domain Eukaryota; kingdom Viridiplantae; phylum Streptophyta; class Pinopsida; order Cupressales; family Taxaceae; genus Torreya; species Torreya grandis. Next base: position 3,282,372 of record JARHVA010000104.1, read on the forward strand.
TACACAGGATCAATCCAGGAGAAAGAACCCACAATAAATAACCTACAAATAATACTAGAGAGTAAAATAAATTTGTCACACCTAAAAAATAGGTGATAATCCACAAAATTCTTTGTACCCTCTCATTAATCTCTTGTTTATTTCTAATATATTGTAAAGTATATATAATACAAATAGTTTGTTTCATGACAACAAACTATTTGTAGTGATTAGAAAATAGAGAAAAAAAACTATTTGTTTTCTCATACTACGAACAAATCTATTGTTGAGATATTCTCAAAAATAAAATAAATTAACTGAGGTTATTAAAATTAATCCTCGATAATAAATAACTTACCCTATTAACCCTAGGTAAGCTTAAATATGCATTATTCCAACATTCACCTCATTTGGTTCTAGTTGTGTGTATGTAAGTACACTGAACAATTATCATTTTCATTATCAAGTGAAGTAAGTGGGTATAGCATGCATATAAAACATACTCTGATATAAAATTATGATTTTTTAGGGTTATTTCATCTAGTATCAGATCAATTTTATACTCTAGAGGACTATGGGAATAATAATTCTTCTTACAATTTTTTAATCTTCTAAATCATCACTTATGATTTCTTAGGATGGTTAGAATGTGATAAAGTAGATTCAACATCCACAAGAATATTTTGAATGACAACCCAACTAGAGGCAAAGGTAGAGGATGAGGAAGGGGTCATCGTGGATGCATCCCCATTAAAAACCAAAATGAGTTTCCCATAAATAATGTTGACAATAATATAGAGGTACCCAATGTTAAAGCAGTCAGTGGGCATTCAACTGACACACATGAAGAGATCCTTAATGGAATATTATCATCCCTTAACACTTTTTAAGGAAAGATTGATAACCAGGAATAGAGATTGAACAATCTTGAAGGGATATCCTAAGAGGAAGTACCCAAATTCGGAATAGGGAAAGTGGAAGGACCTATAATTTAAGAACTACCTTTGACCACTATTGACCCAATTGTCAAGGAATTGAAGAAGCTTTCATTGCCTACCTTTTTAGATAAGGAATTGGGTGACAAATCAATGCATGGTTGATACACTTGTATAAGTACTTTAACTTACATAATATGCTATCCAATGTGAAATCTAGAGTAGTAACCTAGCAGTTAATAGGACTGACAACTTTATGGTAGAATCACCTTTGTGCTATTTTATATTATCAACCTTTGAACCTATCCTAGTCTATTTTTAAGACTCAATTTCACAATAAATACTTGAATGCAAACTATAAAGAGCATAAAATCACCAATTTTTAGCTCTTAAAGTAAGAAAACATGTCTGTTGCTGAGTATGAGAATAAGTTTTTAGATTTTATATGTCATGTGAACTATATGCATGAGGAAGAAACCAAGATTACTAAGTTCAAACTTAAGCTTAAGAAAATACTGATGCATTATGTTAACATGATGAACCCAAGGACTTTGGCTGCAATAATCAAATTAACCTACATGGCTGAAGAAAAAGAAAAGTCTTACCAAAAGGAAAGACAAAAGTTCAAATTAAATAGATAATATTATAAAGCAAGGAACCTTCCTCCCATGAATAAGAAATTCAGAAAATCTGATCATAACCATAGATTTTTAGGAGGTAATAAAAATTTCAGCAAGTTTTATAATCAAAACAAGAATTTTAAGCCCCATGTACCTTCTAAATCTTGTTCTTACAAAAAATAACATCATCAAATTAACCAATGTGGACATACCATGGGTGAAAATACTATTCTAGTGGCATATTCTAGACCAATTATTTACTAGGAACGTGAAAACAACCACTATAAAAAGAACTGTCTTAAACTAAAATCAGGCCAAGTAGCAAATCATAGAGTATATACTACTATTGATAATCATAATGTTGACTTGTAGGCCACTCTAAGTGAAACTTGAGGTATAATTAATGGTTTTCCTTTAACCATCTTGATTGATTTTGGTGTAACATATTGCTTTATTTATCTTTTTGCTACTAAGCAATGTAATATTAAACCTATCTTGATAAAATAAGGTTGGAAAGTTGAGTTTGGTATTAGCAAAAAAGTGCTTATTCTTGAGTGTTTAGAACAAGCAAAATTAGATCTTGGTGTTTTTAAGACCAAGGTGAATCTTTTTATCATGTCTTTAGGGTCTTATAATCTCATTCTTTGGATGGATTAGTTGCATGAACACCACTCCATGCTTGATTTCATGGTAAAAATAGTTTAATACAACAATGAACTTGGATAAATTATAGAGTTTCAAGGCATGCAAGGGTCTACAAGACATAAAACACTTTCAGCCTTACAATTGAAAAGAGCTATTAGGAAGGGTTACAAGTTATATGCAGTCCAAATACAAGAAATATCTAATGAAAAAGAGTTGGTACATGTAAATTTTCCTATTTTGATGGAGATTATGGATGTATTTTCTGAGAAGCTACTCAATTTACCACCCAAGAAATAATTTGACTTCTCTATTAACATCATACCTGGATTTACCCCTATTTCTAAAGCACCTTATTGCATGAATGTGGTTGATCAATAAGATTTAAAAGTTTAGTTGTAAGAAATTTTGGATAGTTAAATCTTTTGGTTAAGTGTGTCTCCTTGGGGTGCTCTGATGGTCTTTGTAAAGAAGAAGGATGGTACACTAAGGATTTTCATTGATTATCACTTGATAAATAAGGTAATGATAAAAAATCAATATCCTTTGCCTATAATTGATGATTTGATTGATCAAATGAAGGTTGTTGCACTATTTTCTAAGATTGACTTGAGATCAGGCTACCATTAGTTGAGAATAAAGGAAGAGAACATACATAAAATTGCTTTTAGAACTTGATATGGACACTATGAGTTCATTATTTTTCCTTTTGGCTTAACCAATGCACCTACAACTTTCATGAATATTATGAACAATGTATTTAGAGACTTTTTGGATAAATTTGTGATTGTTTTTATTAATGGCATTATTATTTATTCTAAAGATGAGGCTGAGCATGATCAATACCTTTGTCTAATCTTATAAAGACTAAGACAACACAACCTATATGAAAAATTATCCAAATGTGCATTCTATGAATATAAAATTCATTACTTGGGACATAATATTTATAAATAAGGCATTGCTATTGACCTTGATAAGATCAAAGTTATTCAATATTGGATTACTCCTACCAATGTGTATGAAGTTCACAACTTCATGGGTTTGGTTGGTTATTACTAGAGTTTTATTGAAATTTTTTCTAGTGTGGCTTATCCCATCACTTCCTTGTAATGCAAAGGAAATAAGTTTGTGTGGACCCCTCAATTTGAGGAAACATTTAACAAGATAAAAGGGTTGATTACCATAACACTTATTCTTATCATACCAAACCTAAATGGTAACTTTGAAGTTTGGGCTGATGTTTCTAAAGAAGGCTATAGAGGCATATCAACTCAATATGGAAAGGTTGTGGCTTATGAGTCACAAAAATTAGAAGACCATAAAAAGAACTATCTTAGGAATGACATGGAGGTCATTTCCATTGTTCATGCACTCAAATAATGGAAACATTTCCTACTAGGGAAGCCTTTCAAGGTGAAATTTGATCATCAAAGTCGAGTATTTATTCTCTCAAGAATATTTAAATACATGCTAGTACAGGTGGCTAGAATCTTTGAGCAATTTTGACATGGACATATCATATGTCAAAGGTAAGGAGAATCATGCGGCTAATGTACTCAATAGATGCATGTACCTTATAGCCTTGTTAGTGTTACAAGAAAATTTAAGAAGTGATATTTTGGAAAAATAAATTATTGATGTATTCTACCATGATGTAAGAGCAGGTTTGGCTGATGATCCTATAGAAAAAAAGATTTACTAAATTTTATGTTGTAATAGATGGCTTGATAAGGCATAAATCTAGAATTTATGTACCTAGTTTGGGTGACTTGATAAATTTTGTGCTTAAAGAAGTTCATACAACACATTATTATGCTCATCTAGGGGTTAGAAAAATGATGCATGAGCTAAAAAAGATCTATTTTTAGCTTATAATGAAGCATGATGTCATTAAATTTTTAGCAAAATGCTTGGAATTCTAGTGGGTCAAAGCTAAGCATTGCCATCTAGGAGGGCTACTTCACCTTCATGATATTATAGGAGATAAGTAGGTTGTATTCTTACTTAATTTGAATGTGGGGATGCAAAAATCATATAGAAATAATGATAAAATCCTTGTGGTGATTGATAAAGCCACTAAAGTTAGCCACTTCATTATTGGAAACTTAACTAATGATGCTTCCATGTTTATAGAGTGCTTTGTGAAGAGGTTAGACTCCATGGTATACCTAAAGTGATCATATCAGACCAAGACAAGTTATTTACTACAACATTTTGGCATACATTAACTACAACCTTTAGAGAAAAGCTAAATTTTAGTTCTTCATATCATCTATAAAAAGATGGGAAAATAAAACGGTTCAACCAAGTGGTTAAAGATGTGTTGCACATGTAGGTAATGGATCAACAAACAAAATGGGAGGACCACCTTTATTTAGTTGAATTTGCATATAATAACTTCTACCATTCATCTATTAATATAGATGCATTTGAATCCTTATATGGATGTAAGTGTAGAACACCTCTTGGTTGGGATAGCTTGAAAAATAGGACTGTTGTTGGACCTGATTTGTTGCTAAAATATGACAAGCAAATAGATTTAATAAGGCAAAATTTAAAGACATCTTCTACCAGGAAAAAGAGCTATGCAAATCAAAAGAGAACCTTGCATGAATTTGATATGGAAGATAAGGTTTTTCTACATGTTAGACCACAAAAAATTTCTATTAAGTTTGGCAAGGGCTCTAAGTTAACACCACATTTTATCAGTATTTTTGACATAGTAGAAAAGATTATCCCTATTTCTTATCAACTGACACTTATTTCTTATCTTTCAAAGATTCATGATGTTTTTCATGTTTCTTTGTTAAGAAATCATATACCTGATCCATATCATGTTTTAGATTGGACTCATTTACAAGTCGTGAAAGAGGAAGGGATCCAATTGGAACCAGTGAAAATCCTAGACCATCATAGTGTTAAGTTATGTAATAGAGATATACATGTTTTGGTGTAATGGGACCTTATAAGCGAAAGGAGCACTACTTGGGAAGATGCTCATCTTTTCAAGTAGCATTATGCATGGATTTTTGATTAAGCCACTAGGATGGATCCCTTCCAAGAGGGGCAGGATGTTATGACTCCAAATTTTTCATAATACATTCTGATGTTATGACATTGATATTATGTTATTAAAATAGTTATTGGCTATTGTTTTAATAGGATAATATGTGGTATTGGTTCCATTAGTTTTGGAATGCATGCTTAATTATGTACTTAATTATTTTATGGACTTATTTCTATTATTGATGATATTATAAATCTATATTAAATTATCAATTATCAATATGATGTAATTGATGTCCTTTTTGGTGGTTATAGGTCCTATCTATGAGAAAGGTAGATGTTTGAGGCTGTACTCCTAGAACTAAATGAATTTTGAGCATGTCAACCATGCCCGATAGGTATACTTGTTGATTTCATTTTATCCTTTAGACACCTTGATTGGTCATTATGATTGTCAACTGTGGTTCTTATTCTTGTTATTGCTGTTATACCTTGTTTGATGTCATTATTTATCATTCATTACAATTATTTTCCATCATATGTTTGCTGGCCACAATCTTTAATACTTACACATAACTCCATTCTATTTTCTTCCACATAGGCTTATGATTCTTTTTTTCATCCCTTTATTTATCATATTCACCTATTTAGACATGCTACCTAGACCTACCTTGACCTACCATTGATACCTTGGAACCCTCACCACCCCACCCCCCTTGGATTAAACCTTTACCCTATCTAATAATTTACACTAGGGTGGTGGCATGTTATTTTAATGACTTGTTATTGTGGCATTATCCTTGGTATTAAACTTGGTTTAATTAGTTGATTTAAATGTTGTGATATCAACTTAGGTTGATAATGTATGAGCTTTGATTTTAATGACATTTATTATGGAAGGTGGCATGGATGGTAGAAGGAATTAATGTTAATCTATTTATTTGAGGATCAATTCTAGGTTAATTCTTAACCTGCATTTCTATTGGTTGGAAATTAGATTAACAACTAAGTTTTCTAGATTTGTCATTAATGGCAAGGTTGGTAGGGGATTTGACTTGGGATATGGAGGTTTTTCTTTCTCCTTTCATTCAATGTATAATTGAATAAGGTATGGGGAAAATGGATGGAAGGAATAGGAATGGGATGGTGGATAGAGGGAGTTAGGAATATGGAGGAGAAAATAGTAGATGGTTAGATGGTTTTAATGGTAGCCATGACATATTTTGAATACACATACACCAATCCTTGGAAAGATATAGAGGCTTTATTTTATCTATTTTGGCTTCTAGGAAATGTTTTGCATTATCAAGTAAGTCATTTTGGTTTTTTGGCTTTGTTTGCTGACTGTGTTAATTGAAAAAAATTCCAAGAGGTTGCTTATGTAGCCAAAGTCTTAGGACTTCCAGATGCATATGCAGACCCCATAAAATGATGTATCATTATATAACATTGCATATAAACTTGTAATGAATATATATGGTATATATGGTTGTTTGGTTCAAATACCTTAGTTTTACTTTATGTTTCAAATTTACATGCAATTGTTTTGTTGACTTATCAATCATATGAATTTTTGTAGATTAATGGGTTTCATATCAAGAATTGTGTTTTCATACATGATGGTGACTACATTTTTGTACAAAGAATTGACAGTGTTTTTATTTAAATATTGTTTGGTTTTTATATAAATATAATTGGCTTCTATTTTAAGTAGTAATTGTGTTGTTTTAAGGTGATTAAGTTCTTATTATAGGTTTCTATGGTTGTTTAATATTGGTATCCATGTTTTTTTAAGTTATGGCTATGTTATTTTATGGTTATATATAGCTGTTAGTTTATTGGAGTCATGGTTATTTTCCCTATAAGTTTCATTATTGTTTATTGTATTTTTGATTTGGGGTCTCCCTCCTTATGTTGATTGGATGATACATACACATATCCTAGACTGGGTAATCTATTATACATTTTTTGACTCAAACGTTTAGCTAGGGATGAATGGTTTTATCTTGACTGTGATATATTTGGTCAATTAGTAGAGTTGAGGGTGATTATGTGATATTTTATACATGCCATAATCTTAAAAATCATTGGACCTCCTTGTGGTCACTATATTTTGATAATATTTGTTCTATTATTTTTTTGGAAGCTTAAAGATATAACTGGTCAGGTTGTTATTATCATGGTATTGGTTATATCACTATGTTCCATGTTTTATCATGATCTATTATTATGTCAAAACCTTGGTGTGTGTGTGTGTATGTGGATATATGTTATTGATTAGGGTTGATACTAATTTGGACTCTTGGTTATTTTGATTGTGTCCTATGTTATATCATGACCTTATAATCTTTGATTGCATTTATACTACAAGTTTGGCAAGAATTATTGGTGACTAGGTTAAAATTTGTGTTTTGTCTGTGTATGATGAGAACCATTAAACCATTTTTGGTCACTACCTTTTTATAATCAATGTTCATTTTGATTTTATGGTTTATGCATAAATTGACCTAGACTATGGTATTATTATTTGATTGAGTTTCAAATATTTTATTTATATCATGGATTGACTGTATTATTTGTTTTACCCAATTGTTGATCTTGTACATGCATATGTGTGTGTATATATACACACACATATATGCATATATCTTGTGGTTTTGAGACATATTTGATTTAAGTGTGTATACTATTTTATTATGTCAATATTGGAGTATATGAGTTGACTATGCATACTCCACCATGGTCTTAAGTTCAATCCTAGTATTTCATTCGTCAAGGTTATTATTATTATTTATTTGGTTTATGATTACATTTTTTCATTGTTTTATTTTAGGGACACATCATTTTTATTAACTGTGTTGATCTTTACACCAAATTTTTAGGATATATATGTGGATGTGTGTTAATGTGAGTGCATGTGTATGCATCAAGTTACCTTTGAGTTAATATCATTAGGTCTTATGAAAGTAGGTGAAAATATATTATTGATGGTGTCATTTTTATGTTTTGACTTAGTTGATTTAAGTTTAGAAATAAACTTGGTCATGTATGGAAAAATTTGTGCATGTTTCTCTTGAAGACATGCCTATTTGATTTTTTCTGCTATGTTAAAATGAATAACTATGATCGAGCTTATATTTTGTTTTTTGACATTGTTTAATTTAAGTTTACTTGGATATTTGGTTACTAATGGGATGTGTAGGTTATCATTCCTAAAATAGACTTGAATAATAAATGAGTATATATTGGGGGTTTGGATGGTTAAAGTTGGCCACAACTTGGATGGGGATCCAAAAAAGATAATTTGAAGGATATATAATGGATTAAATTTTAATCCATTATATAGCATTAATCAACTAGGATTAACCTTTCCCACTTCTAATCTATTTTGTAGATGGCTTAATTATTACCATCACACCATGGAAAGATATAGTTGTGCTTTGTGTATTTTTTATTTTGATATGTCTCTTTGTTTGGAAATTGATTTTCTCAAAATTCACTTCACCTTCCCAGTTACCCTAACTTCCATCCTAGTGATGGTTGGGATCGTGAGGACCACCAATAATTAGGCCATAGGGTTAATTGGGTAGGTTTGTCCTAATTAGTTCATCCATATTCAAATCCATGGTTTGATGACTCTGCACATGCATATGGAAAATGGTAACAATTTAATTTATTGATTGGATTAATTATTTTTATATCTTGTTAGCATTAATTATAGACATTATTATTATGTAAAATTTGTTATTGATCATGATAGCTACTAAATTTTGTTATGAAAATATTGTTGAATCAAATGGGAATTGAATATTATATGAGGTAAATTGATTATTGGTTGAAGGTGATATACTTTAGGTACATTGTATTATTTAATTATTGGATTAACTCTACATTGATTTAACATTATTTTATAATTATATCTAATCTAGATTTAATTTTGATATGCAATCAATCATTATATATTCATTGTCATATTAATTCTTGGGTACAAATAAATTTATCTATGAATATTATTTTTAGGTTTACTTAAATGTTTGCACTAGTTTTTTAATTCTAAAATTCTATTTGAATTGGAATGATCTTAATTAGATTATATAGAGAATTAGTTATAAGTTGTGTTGTCAACTCATATTTACTAAGTTAAAATTGACTTATAACCTTATGAATACAAAGATATAAATGCATATGGATCTCTTAATCATTTCAGCAATGCATAAATTTTTTGGTAGCTGGTTCATAAGAAGACAAACCAAATCCTTCCTTCCAAACATGCATTTCAAACATACCTAGTTGCGTGCAAGGTATATAATTTACATATGTTAATATAAAAACTATTAAATCTTAAGTCATGCATGTCTCATATGTGTAATCTAAAATTTAAAAATTTAACTCTTGAATTAATTAACAAATGAAATAATAGTTAACTAGATCTTCTAATTTATTAATAGACATGAATAATATTTATGTATAGATTAATCATATGATTAAGTAAAGGAACTTGAAGAAAATAAAATAATATATTATTAAGATGATAATCAAGTTATATGTCACTCTATTCTATTTGATGAGACTTAGTTGAATAAATAATATATGCATGCTTGTTTACTTATTTCACGTTGGGCTGTATGTATTTCACTTCCTTTCTGATAGCTAAACTTACCTACCTCATTGCCTTGGTTTCCCAACAAATAAATTTGTAAGAGTTACTTAATTGGAAAATTTTATTTGGGTTCCACTCAACTTGAAACTTAGGTGAATTCTATTTTCTTGATGATATTAAATTCGGTGATTGATCATGATTGTTGTGAAAAATGTTTGCTATCTTGTTTTAGTCTAGCTAAATTATAAGTTATCCCTAATTCAATGATATATTTAGACACTCATTTATTTATATTATTATTAACTATTACATTAGGAGAAATTAATTCTTCTTAATTAGATATTTGATTTGGTTTTGATAGTAAATGATTACATGGATAGTTTAAGTTTAATTGATCGAATGTCTTAAACTTTTTTAATATCACTTTGGCTATGCCAATCTAAATGGTTATATGTTTGACTTTCTTGTTTGTTTATAGAATAATAATGATGATTATAACTCTATCATAAATTTTTATTCTAGAAATAACATCCATGTTAGTAATAAAATGATGTATGAATTAATCATATAGGTAGTGTGGTGACCTTAAAGGCCATAAGGCATTTATGACTTTGACTGGTAGCACTATAGAACCTTGTATTCTATTTTTTTTCCCCTTTATGGAATAATATGTATTCTACTGTGTGAATGATTGGAAACTACATGTGTGAATTGATTTTTGGTTACTAGTTATGTTACTTGCCTAAATTATGTAACATGAATTTTAACATAAACATATGATTTACCTGAATGATAACTTAGGGTAATGGAGTTATCCTTCTTAGTTAAAATATTATTTTAACTTAACCATCCTTGAGCAGGTTTGAAACCCACTGAAGAGAGTGAGGTATTTACCTAGGGTTAAGGACCTAGAAACGGTCCTATATGGAAGTATGAGTGTCACATATGGCACTCAGGTCCCATCTATGTATGTGTACACTAATATGCCCTAAACCCCATAAAAAAATTAATACAAACTACTTCCCCATATCACTTTTTATATGTGTTTGCCTCTAGCTAATTACCTAAGTTCACCTCATTTGGTTTCAGTTGCATATATGCGAGTGCATTGAATGTTTATCATTTTCATTAGCAAGATAAGTAAGGGGGTCTAACACACATTCAAAACATACTCTAAAATATAATTCCAAATATATATATATATATATATATATATATATATATATATATATATATATATATATTGGGGGGGTGCGTGTTATTTCAACTGGGTGCATAAAATGAAAATAATTTAGTTCAAAAACTCTTTATATATATATATATATATATATATATATATATATATATATTGGGGGGGTGCGTGTTATTTCAACTGGGTGCATATAAATGAAAATAATTTAGTTCAAAAATTCTTTTTAAATATGGGATTTTGATCGCTTATAATGATATTTGGAGTACCATGCAATTTTTGAACTATATTAAGAAAAAAAAAGAATATTATATTAGAAAAAAATGACCATGATAAGGAAAAAAAATGAGCATACATAGTGAGTCGATCCACAACTACCATGATAACATTTTTACCTTTATACTGTGTTAACCTAGTAATGAAATCCATGAAAACCTCTTCCTAATTCTGGTTAAGGATGGATAAAGGATATAAAAGACCTGGGGTTTTAATGGTTTCACCTTTGTTATATTGACATACCATGCATTAAAACACATATTTTTGGACACCCCCTTAAGTCATTCCCAAAATAAATCATGGCTGATTCTATGATATATTTCCAAAAATCACGAGTTACCTTTTATTGGAGATGCATGAAGTTTCTAAAGGATTTTATGTTTGAGGAAAAAATGCTTACAAAGGTATAATCTATATTTATACCATAATGCATTCTATTTCCATGTATTTTTTAGATCCCCCAAAACCCTACTAAAGATTTTGAATCAAATCATGTGTATCACTATCATTCTTCCATTCTAATCTTGCTTCCTCTAACCAATCTACCTGCCAAATGGTCATTACATGTAATAATGCCTCAATTGATTCATTCCTCTAGGATACTGCATATACCACCACATTTTTTCCCCCTTCCTTATAGTCTATTTAAAAATCATAGCATAACATTTTAGTCACCCAATTTTGTTGTTATTTAGAAGATAATCATTTTTCCAAAAAATATTTAAGGCTATCATGATCAGTCTTTACCTAAAAGTGATGACCCATCACATAATGTCTTCATTGATTGGTTGAATTAAAAATATACATTATATGTTGAGAAGTATTGTCATTGATGTCAAGGTTGATGTCTTTGATGTCAAACTACATCTAGTGAAGATGTATGGTGAGTGATCTTTGAGGTATGGGCTTGTGTGCTCGAGGTGACAAGGAAGAAATGTTACAAGAGATAATTTGAAGGAAAAATAATGTATCTATGTTGAGATAATATTTGAAGTAAAACTAATTATTAATCTATTATTTGATATCAAGGTTTAGATCAAGTGAGAATTAAAGCATTTTTGAGTAATAGTTCTTGAGAAGCCTAGTCTAGACCCTGTGAGGAGGTGTGCATAATGAAGTTTGGTAAAGTAAGAACAAGCTTGTGAGAGGTTTTTTGGAATTATGTGATCATGAAATATAAGTATAGATACTTTCATAAGTGTTTTAAGGTTGGTTTTCAAGTTTTAAGTGCTTAAAAAGTCTAGTCATGACACTAGTCATAACATGAAAAGACCTTATGCGAAGGTATGGGCATGATGGTTCGATGATATGAATGAAAATAGGTATGAGTGACTATATGAGGTTAATTTATCATGTATATGAGGTTTTTTAATACTCATTAAAATCTTAGGGTAAGCCTATAGTGGTAGAATCTTCAAATTAAGTCTACACCTAGACTAGTCCTGGACCCTACCTTGCTTAATGAGGCATCATGATCTATTATCAAGACACATGAAGGATGTATGATAGTGTTTAAGATTTTAATAGGTTTATTTATTACGTTAGTGAGGTGTAAATCATATGGAAAGAGGCATGAAGGTTAGTTTTAAGGCCTAATGTGTTTTGTAGGTCAAGGTCTAAACGAGCAAAGAGAGAGAGAGCGTGACCTAATGAGGAGTCATGATAAGTTTTAAAAAGGTATTTTTAGAGGTGAGTTATGTTATTTCAAGTGTGTTAATATATTTTGAGGACATATCATGAAGGAAAAGGCATTAAAATTTATTTTTAGGTCTCTCAAGTGCACAAAATAAAGGGTTCTCAACCCAAGAAAGATTTTAGTGTGATCATTAGCTTGTTAAAACTATACATGGGAACCTAAGCTATTTATGGAATATGGGGAAGGGTCATAGATAAAAAATCTAAGATTTATTTTAGAATTAAGGGCCATAATTGATGAATGATTGTTAATAATAGAAATAGGTTTAAACCCTCCTAAAACCCTAGTAAGGACCTCATATTGAAGGTATTGATAAAAAAATGACCATAATGGATTGGTATGGATAGATAAGTAATTGGATGTTTTATTAAAATATCTTAGGCACATCCAAGTTTGATTGAGTTGTCAGATGTGTGATTAGACCCTATAGGAAAGTGCACATTTCTTAAAAAAATTCTATAGTAGTCAGAATTAACCAAGCCAAAGTATGTAAATTAATGAAGGTTGAAGCTTGAAATTTGTATTTTATTTACATGGTGGTTTTTAGATAAATTATATAACTTATGTTCACTAATATAGTCATCCAAGATAGCCATTCGCTAATAGGTCTAATAGTGGAAACAATGAGAAACCCAAACAACAGTGAGAAGGTGATTAGGGATGTGTTATCATGGAATAGTGATGGAACCAAATGAATGGAGGTATTTTTCAAGACTTTTAATACATGATAATTTTTGTTATAAGTTTTGGAGGATAGTGATTATAGTGAATGTTTTTCACAAGTTGACCTATCTGGTTCAGATGAGATAATGAGGTACAAGGTTATGAGATTGGTCTACAAGACCAATATTAAAATTTAAACATATTATATTTATATATAATAATGGAATAATGATATCATATGATCATAATAATACATAATAATTCTTTCTAAATGGTCATATAGGTGTTTAAGGTCATTTTCACCATGACTGTGCTTTAAGGTAAACTGGGAGTTCTAGGTGAGCAAGTTGTAGTGATGAGTTTGAGAATTTATTACCTAATTTAAAGTATATAATACACATGGTGTTTTTTTTTGTGACATTTATTTACTATAAATTATTTTTATAACATTTTAGAGTAATTTAAATTTATTGAAATTTTGAATCCAAAATGGCTTGACTAGTTCTAATTTGACTGTGTGTATTAAGGTCAAAAGATTAGTCTACAACACTAATATTTGACATTAGAAATTATGAATTTTATATTTTATAGTGGTATGGATATGTAAAAGGATATTTTTAAAGTATAATTTTTCATGGTAAGTATTCTTTTAGGTATTGAAGACCAAGTTGTTCATGACTGGGTTTTACAGTGTTCTGGTAGTTCTAAGTGAGCTACTTGTAGATAAGTGTTTGAGTCCTTTTGCCTTGAGTTGTGAAGTATAAATCATATGGTTATGAACCTGAGGTCATGTAGTTTTTTTATATGTGATTTACTACCATGATAATTTATATAATTTTTTTTTATCTTTGATAGTTCAAGAAAGACTTTTTATAGGTTCACATGCCTAATTGTGAACAGTGCTAATGGTGTGATTCAAGTGGTGGATGGAGATAAAAATTTCCATGGAGTTATATGAGATTATTATGGGACTATTTGAGTGAAATATTAAATTTTAATATTTTATTTGGATTTTAAAATTTTTCTAAGGATCTCAAAGGGTAACATGTGTAATGAAGGCCTAATTGAATTAGGTCTTCTTAAGGCCTAAAAGAGGTTTTTAGATTTCAAGTTATGGAAAACTTATTATAATTATTAATTAATGTATGAAATATGTTATAATAAATATTAAAATATTAATATAAATTTTATATTATGTATGGATAACCAATAAGGATATGTGTAGGAGGCTTGTATAAATACAAGGCAGTTTTAGGCTTATTTGGGTGTGTAGAGAGCAAGCAGAGAAAATAACAAATTTTTGAGTATAATGAGGTATTATATAAAATAATAGGAGTGTATAGGATATATTATTAATATTTTATATAATTTATGTGTATTAAAATCAAGGTCATATGACCTAATCAGTCTTGAAAGAGTCCGAATTGAGCAAAGTGGCTTAGAAAGTAGTTTGAGAGGGATAAGAGAGTGAAGATATAAAGAGGTGGTAATAATAAATTGGTTGATAAAAAAGGTGTTTTTAAGGTTATTAAATTAATTTAGTGGATGGTTTGGTGATGAGTCATCTAGGGGGTTGGTTCTTCCTTGCAAGTTGGTACTTGCTAAAGCCTAGTTGAGTTGGTGCTAGGCTAGGTGGGGTTGGTGTTTCACTAAATTTGGTGTTTATATTATAGGAATATAGTACAATTGTAGATATCAATTGGTTTTATTACCTTTGATTTTTTACCATATATGTGATGTGTTATTGTGTTTCTTGCTTATGTGGATAGGTGTTTATGCTTTCTAGATCTATATGCTTGTTTGAATGGTTCATAATTGCTTAAGGGAAATTGGTAAGAATTTTTTTAAAGAATTATTCATTAAAACCTATCAGTAATTTTTATTCCAACATTTGGTATCAAATTATGTCCTTTTAAGTAGGCTTAATAACCTAAAGGATATCCTAGAAGCAAAGATGTCTAGTCAACAAGCTTAAGGTGGTTTCTCTACTAGTAAGGCTTCATTATTTAATGGGACTAATTATGATTTTTGTAGCATTATAATGTGGAAATATATAATTTCAATGGTCCATGATATATGGAAGTTAGTTATGGATGGATACACTCTACCTCCTACACCACCAATTGATGCAATAGTTAAGAAGAAAAGTGAGAGCAATTCCAAGGCAATGAATGCCATTCTATATGGCCTATTAGAGGTATATTTTTTGAAGGTGGGCACTATGAGTCATCCAAGGTAATATGGTAAAAATTAAAGACTATCTATGAAGGAGACACCAAGGTGAAGATGGTCAAGTTGTAGACCCACTAGAGATAGTTTGAAATTTTAAAAATGAATGAAGATGAAACCATTGCATCTTACCTATTGAAGGTTGGTGAAGTTGTAAATATTATTAGAGGATTATGAGAGGAAGTGAAAGAGTCTAAAATATTTCAAAGTTTATTGAGACCACTGGCTCCTAAGTTTGATTCTAAGGTGTCTGTAGTAGAAGAGATGCAATATTTGGACAAATTGGAAATAGATGGGCTTCATGGCATCCTGACTACTTATGAGATGAGAAAAAATGAAGGAAGACCACCCAAGAAAGAAGAAAAATTAAAATATGAGAAGAAGTAAAAATTAAAGAAGGTCAAGGATGAGGTATGTTCAAATGTTGATGATGATGAATTGATAGCCATGTTTTCCAAGAGTTTGAGGTTTAGGTATAATATGTACAAGGGTAAGTTGTATTTTAAATTTTTCAAATATTGTAAGATTGGTCGCTTTTCATCCAATTATCCTAAAAAAGACAAAATTGAGAATGATGAAGAACATGGTGAACATCATGGAGATAAGAAGGTCTATAAGCCTGATAAGAAAAAGAAAGATTCTAGTAAGTATGAAGGTAGGAAAGGGTCATTCAAAAACAAGAGAATTTTATACACCAAATAAGATAATAACTCATATGATGTAAGTGACACAATTATATATAATAGTGATGATGGTAGTAATAATCCTGAACATGCAATAATGAAGCCTTATTCATGGCTATAGAAACAAATAATGAGGGTTGCATAAATGGGAAAGACCTTGTATTTGATGAATAATTAGATGAAGAAGAATTTGAAGTGAACCTTAAGGTATAATTAGTGATTTATATAAAGTATTTGAAGTTCTAAATAAAGAATAATTAAAAACTAAGATCATTAGTTAAGGATAATGAAAAGCATATTGGTTTGTTTAAGGAGAGATTGAGTAATAAATCCAAGGAGTATGATGAGATCATCAATTATATTGAATCATAGATGGAGATAGTCATTGATAGCCTAAAATATAAAGATAAAGAATGCACCAGGTATGAAACTAAAATGAAATCCTTGAAATCCAAGTTATATCAAACATATAACAAGTTGAAGACCTTTATGAAGTTTTAAAAGATCACTGAGTCTCTAGATGACATCTTGAGTATTCAAAATTTTGAAAGTGATAAGATAGGTCTTGGTTTTAAATAAAACCAAAAGGAGGTATAATAATTTAAGGAGAAGGATAATGAAGACAAGAATGTCAATATGAAAAGACCAATTAAACAACCTAATACTATGAGGTATGCTAATTTATTCAATGGTTACTGTTATGCATGCAATTAGTTTGATCATAGAGCAAGAGAGTGTAGAATACCCTCTAAAATTAATTCATGATCAATAGACAAGATCAAGTGGAATATTTTATATGGTAGAGTATACTTCAGATGTGAAATCAAGTTATGAATGTTCATTATCAGCTCATTTTTTATCAAATAGTTGATGAAAAAGTCAAAACCAAGGTGCCAATAAAGCCTAATAAGATCTTGAAGGAAGTTCAATCTTATGAAAACATGGAGATATAGGAATCTCTTGATATTATTTTATTTTAATGATCTATGAAAAGGGGTGACTTGATTAGGATTCATAGAGACACTATTTAGTTAATAAAAGCATGGTGGATATTTGGTTTGAGGGGAAGATATTCAAGTTGTTGACTAATATTGATCTATTTTGAGAAGTGGTCTTGTAATCTAAGTTAATTTGATGGAGGTATTCATGGAGTAAGGGGGAGAATGTTACTATATTAATTAATATTTTGTGTGTTGATATTTTATTTCAAGAAGGTGTGGTTTTAAAAGTTGCAGTATGTATGACCCTTTGTCATTGATGTCAAAGGGGGATAAAGTTCAAGAAGAAAAATTGACCATATTATGGGAGATGAGAGTGATAATATTAAAAAAAAAATTGCCATCAATGAAAAATGGGGGTTTGTTGGGAATTTTTATCATTTATCTCAAGGTTGATATCATTTATGTCAAAGTGCATCTGATGAAGATGCATAGTGAGTGGTCTTTGAGGTATGAGCTTGTGTGATTGATGTGATAAGGAAGCTATGTGATAAGAGAGAATTTTAAGGAAAAATAATATATATTTATTGAAATATAATTTTAAGGAAACTTAATTATTATTCTATTATTTGATATCAAAGTTCATATCAAGTGAGAATTAAAGTATGGTTGAGTACTAGTTCTTGAGAAGCCTAGTCTAGACCCTATGAGAATGTGCACACAATGAAGTTTGGTAAGATAAGTAAGCACAAGCTTGTGAGATGTTTTTTATAATTATGTGATGATTAAATATAAGTGTATATACTTTCATAAGTGTATCAAGGTCAGTTTTCAAGTTTCAAGTGCTTAATAAGTCTAGTCATGACATTAGTCATAATATGAAGAAACCTTGTGAGAAGGTATGAGCACGATAGTTTGGTGAGATGAATTAAAATAGGTATAAGTGATTATATTAGGTTAATTGAGAATGTATATGATTTTTTTTATCACTCATGAGAATATTTGGGTGATATTACAATGGTAGGATCTTCAGATCAAGTTTTCACCTAGACCACTCTTAGACCCTACCTAGCCTAATGAGGCATCATGATCTATTGTCAAGACACAGAAAGGATGTATGAAAATGTTTAAGCATTTAATAGGTTTATCTATTATGTGAGTGAGGTGGATATTTCATGGAAAGAGGCATGAAGTTTAGTTTTAAAGACTAATGTGTTTTGTAGGTCAAGGTCTAAGCGAGCAAAGAGAGAGAGAGAGAGTGTGTAACCTAATGAGGGGTCATGATCAGTTTTTAGAATGTTTAATATTATGTAAGAATTATCATAGGTGATTTATGTTATTTAAATTTTTTTCATATAGTTTGAGGATATAGAATGAAGGATAAGGCATGAGAAGTTATTTTTAGGTTTCTCAAATGCACAAAATGAAGGCTTCTCAACCCAAAAAGGTTTTTATTGTGCTCATTAACTCATAAAACCTAAGAATGGGAATATAGGATATTTATTTTATATGGGGAAGGGTCATAGCTCAAAAATATAGGCATTTGTTTTTAATGAGGGGCTATGATTTATGAACAATTGTTAAGAACGAAAATAGGTTTAAATCCTCCTAGAACCCTAATAAGGACTTGATGTTGAATATCTTGATCAAAAGTTCCCATAATAGATTGGTATGGATATATAATTGATTATATGTTGTATATAAATCTATCAGGCACCTTGAAGTGTGATTTAGTTGTTAGGTGTGTGAGTAGACCCTAAACGAAAGTGCACATTTCTCAAAAAATTATTATAGTAGTTATAGTTGACCAAGTCAAAATATGAAAATTAATGAAGGTTTAAGCTTAATAATTTTATTTTATATACATGTTGGTTTATGGATATATTCTATCCTTTAGGTGTGCTGAACCGGTCATCCAAGATAGCTAGTTACTAACATGCCTAATGGTGGGAATAGTGAGAAACCCAATATAGTGGGAAGGTGATTATAGATGTGTTATCATGAAATAATGATGGAAAAAAATTTATGGAGGTGTTTTTAAATAATTTTAATACATGATAATGTTTGGTATAAGTGTTGGAGGATAGTGATTATAGTGAAAAAGTTGCTCATAAGTTGACCTGTTTGGTTTAGAAGAGATAGTGAAGTATAAGGTTATGAGATTGGTCTATAAGACCAATATTGTAATTTTAACATATTATATTTATATTTAATAATATATTAATTATATCATAGGATCATAACATACATAAAAATTATTTGTAAATGGTCATACAAGTGTTGAAATTCATTTTTACCATGACTATGCTTTAAGGTAAACTGGTAGTTCGGGTAAGCAAGTTGTAGTGATGAGTTTGAGACTCTATGACTTGAATTAAATAATATAATAAACATGATGTTGTTTTTTTGGAAATTTATGTCCCATAAATTATTTTTATAATATTTTATATCTAGTGAAAGTGATTGAAATGTTGAAGCCAAAATGGCTTGATTAGTTCTGGTTTGACTATGTGTACTAAGGTCAAAATATTGGTCTATAAAACCAATATTTTAAATTATAAATTATGAATTTTTTTTGTTTTAAAGTGTTATATATATGTCAAATTATATTTTAAAATTATCAGTGGTCATGGAAAATGTTCTTCTAGGTTTTGAATATGAAGTTGTTCATGACTAGGTTTTGGAGTGTTCTAGTAGTTCTGAGTGGGCTACTTATAGAGAAGTGTTTGAGTCCTTTTGAATTGAGTTGTGAAGTATAAATAATATGATTATTAACCTAAGGTAATTTATTTTTTTATATGTGATTTATTTCCATGATTGTTTAGATAATTTATGTTTTATCTTTAGTAGTTTAAGATAAACTTTTTTTAGGTTCACAAGCCTAATTGTGAATAGTGTTAAAGGTGTGCTTCAAGAGGTGGATGGAGATAAGAAGTGCCATGGAAATAAGATGAGATTATTATGGGAATATTTGAGTGAAATATTAAATTTTCCTATTGTATTTGGAGTTTAAAAGTGTTCTAAGGAGCTCAAAGGGTAATGTGTGCTAATGAAGGCTTAATTAAATTCGGTCTCCTAAAGGCCTAAAAGAGGTTTTGGTATTTAAAGTTGTGGATGACATATTTAAATGATTAATTCATGTATGAAATGTTTTATAATAAATATTTAAAGAGTAATAAAAGTGTGCAAGTATGTATGGCTAACCAAGAAGGATATCAACAGGAGGCTTGTATAAATACAAAGAAGTTTTAGGCCTATTTGGGTGTGTAGAGAGAAAGAAAATAAAATAACATATTAGTGAGTAGAAGGAGGTATTATATACCATAAAATTAGTGTAGAGGATCTGTGATGAATATTTGACAAAATTTATGTTTATGAAAATCAAGGTCATATGACCTAATCAGTCTTGAAAGAGACCTAATTAAGTGAAGAGGCTTAAAAGGTAGTTTGAGAGGGATAAGAGTGTGAAGAGTTGAAGAGGTGCTAATCATCAGTTGGTTGAGAAACAAGGTTTTTTTAAGGTGACAAAGGAATCACATGGATGAGTTGGTGCTGAGTCATCTAGGTGGTTGGTGCTTCCTTGCAAGTTGGTGCTTAACTAGTTACGGTTGGTGCTCCATGTGGAGTCGGTGATTCAATAAATTTGGTTTTTATATTATAGGAATATATTACATTTATATATATCATTAGTTTTTTTTATCATTTAGGTTTTCCCATATATTTTATGTTCTCTTATGTTTATTGCTTGTGTGGATAGGTGTTTATTGATGTAGGATCATCAAGTATAACTTGTACATATTGGTAAATGTCATGTTTTGGAGTATTTAGTAGGTTTATTAGATCATTTTAGGTATGTATGGATCATTTATATGTGTTAAAAGGGTTTAAAATTTTAATTTGACCCACTTAGGAATTTTGTCATGTAAAGGGCCAATTCAAATATTTGAATAATTTTGTATCATTTTTAAAACATTTTGATGTGGTGAAAGGTCAAGATATTATAACATTATGTATTAGGAGTTTTAGATAATTTTTTAGGTTATTTTTTTATTTTTATGTGGTCAAGGTAGTTTAAATACCTTCTGAAACATACAAGAGAGGAAGTTAAGGTAGTTAGGAAAGTTTTGCATTAAAAGGAGTTTATAAATGCCATTATGGGAAGAATTCATTCAAGGTAGAAGAGTCAAAAGTTGAAAGGGGTAAGAATTGAAAGGATGAATGTAAAGAACCAAAATTAAGTGAATAAAGACAAATTTTGATTAGTTACATACAAGAAATTAAACACATTTCATATTTTCTTGAATGTGTGCAAAGGTAGTTGATAGTGTGCATTCTCAATGGTGAAACGTGATTAGTAACAAGTTATATATGATTTTGATGTATTGGTAAGTTGATTTAATTTATGTTATAAAAGTTATCTATAGCTTATAAATTATTTTTATTTTATATATGATAAGATATAGATTGTGTACCTTGTGTGGAGATTGTATTCTATGTTCGTATGTATGTTGATAGAGTAGATGAGATAAGCATTGTGGAAGAAGAATTATTGATGTTATTATCATGATGGTAATTTAGTTTCACATTTCATAAAGTTTTTTGTATATATTTTATGATCAGTTTGAAATTTTTTTCCTTAGAACCCTTAAGTATGCAGAAGTTTATGTTTTCACATAGTTCAATATAAGTTTGAGCAAACCAAGATACATAAGTATAAATTAGAAAATTATTTGAACTATGATCAGAGTAAGAAACATAATATAACATTAAAAATAATTTTTTAAGATTGAAAACCAAGGGAAGGCCTAAATGGGTAATGTATTTTTATAAAGCACATGACACTTGTAGGTGACAGGGTTGTTCTCCCTCAGTCAACTGCAAAGTAGAGTGAAAGTAATGAATATAGGTAATCATATGAGTTTAAAATAGTTGGAATAAGGAATATGAAGTTTTAAAAATGTTTAATAACCATTCATAAATTTTTTAAACCTTTTAAATAACCCTAGGTTTCCATTCTATCTTGTTGCAAAGCACATAATCTTATTAGTTATGCAAAGTCATCATAAAATAGTCTAGAAAATGTAAGTAGAGGCATTGAAGGAAGGCCCGATCAAGTCTATAAGGTGTTATAGGTTTCTAAAAACCTCATAAAATGATTAGAGTTATTTGAAAGTGTCTAAAATGTTCACATAAGAATCTACATCCTTCTCGACCTATGTCTGATCCTACAAACCCTATGTCTAGGGTTTCAAGACAAAAATTGGATTTATAAAAGATTGAACTGGTAGAATTTTTTAAAACTTTGTGAAAGAATTATTCACATGTGTTTTAAAGGATTTTAATGGTTTTGATTTATTCTAGTATGGTTGTGTATGGTAAATAAGGCTTTGAGAATGAACACAGAGGTAACAAGCCTAATAGGCCTACTTTGAGGCCTATAAGGGACTGCAAAAAGTGGTCAAACCTTTGAAATAGGGAATAAAACTTTATAGATATAAATTTTGGCATAAAGGGTATCTATATATGTTTTTTAGTTTCCTAAATTGAATAGGTATGGATATGTACCATGTAATAAGGCCTAAAAAAGGGCTAGAAAGAAAGCCCTATTTCCAAGGAGTGGTCTGCATGTGAGAAGATGTATTGAGGAGTGATGGAACTAGTTAGACATTATTAAAGGATTGTTTTAAAGAAACAAATAATTTTCCAACTATCATAAACACTAGGATATCTAAAATTGAAGGAAACTATAATCTATATGAGAACAAAACTTGTTAGTTAATATAAGTGTCATCTAAACAAGGATAGAGTTATAAGTGCAATACAGGATAATAGACAAGGAACCCAAAATTATTGTCAAAATATATAGAAAATCATAAGAACATGACATATAATCATGTAAGGTATGCTTAATTATTTAAGAGTAACTAATAAGTCTTGTATCTAAAAAGGACAATGTGTGATGCAATCTTAAGAAAGGGTCAGAGCTAGTTCAAATTTTCAAGGTAAGATAATGTTTGTTCCTTATTTTCATGCATGAATGACAACTTAATTAATCCCTTTTCATCATTTATTCTTGCTAGACCTATATTCTTTTTTGAATGGTTCATAATTATTTAAGGAAAATTGATAAGAAATTTTTTAAAGACTAATTCACCCCACCCTCTTAGTCATTTTGATATCAACATTTGGTATCAAATAAGGTCCTTTGAAGTAGGCCTAAAACCTAAATGAGATCCTAGAAGAAGGGATGTCTAGTCATCAAACTCAAGGTGGTTTCTCTACTATTAAGGCTTCATTCTTCAATGGGACTAATGATGATTTTTGGAGCATTAAAATGAGGACATATATAATGTTAATAGGACATGACATATGGTAGATAGTTGTGGATGGATACACTCCACCACTCCACCTCCTAAACTACCAACTAATTAAATAGGAAATAAGGAAAGTGAGATCAATTCAAAGGAAATAAATGCTAATCTATGTGGCCTATCAGAGTCAGAGTTTGTGAAGGTGATGCACTATGAGTTAACCAAGGTAATATGGAAAAATTAAATACTATATATGAAGGACACACCAAGGTGAATATGGATAAGTTGTAGACCCATCAAAGATAATTTGAAAGTCTAAAAATGAATGAAGATGAAACCATTGCATCTTACTTATTAAAGGTTGATGAAGATGTCAATGCCATTAGAGGATTAGGTGAAGAAGTGAAAGTTTCTATAGTTATTCAAAAGGTATTGAGATAACTAACTCCTAAGTTTGATTCTAAGATGTTTGAAGTAGAAGAGATGCAAGGTTTGGACAAACTAGAAATGGATGGGCTTTAGGGCATCTTGACTACCTATGAGATAAGAACACATGAAGGAAGATCTTCCAAGAAATAAGCCTCATTAAAATTTGATAAGAAGTCAAAATTCAAGAAGGTCAAGGATGAGGTATGTTCAAATGTTGATGATGATGAACTAATAGCCATTTTTTATAGGAAGTTGAGGTTTGGATCTAGTAAGTACAAGGGTAAATTTCCTTTCAAATGTTTCAACTATGGTAAGATTGGTCACTTTGCATCCAAGTGTCCTAACAAGGATAGAACTAAGCATGATGAAGAATATGATGAACATCATGGAGATGATAGGAATGTCTATAATATTGAAAATAATAGTAAATATTTTAAGAAGTATGAAGGTATGAAAGGGTCATTCAATAACAAGATAATTTTCTACACCAAAAAAGATAATAACTCATCTGATGTAAGTGACACAAGTATATTCAATAATGATGATGGTAGTAATGAACCTGAATATGAAAATAATGAAACCTTATTCATGGCCATAGAAAAAAATAATGAGGGTTGATTAAATGGGAAAGGCCTTATGGTTGATGAAGAATCAAAGCTAAAGTGAACCTTGAGGAATAATTAGTGAGTGCTCAAGTGGAGTTTAATTTAAAAAAAAAGAATAATCACAAAATAAGATCATTAGTTAAGGACTATGAAGAACATATTGGTTTATTTGAGGATATATTAAGTAACTCATCTAAGGAGCATGATGAGATCATCAATCAGATTAAAATACATATGGAGATAGCCACTATTATCTTAAAATCTAAAGAGGAAGAATGCACCAGGTATGGAACTAAAATGGAATCCTTGAAATCTAAATTAGATCAAGCATCTAACAAGTTGAAGACCTTTATGAAGTTTTAGAATATCATTAAGGCTCTAGATACATCTTGAGTATTCAAAAGTCTATAAGTGATAAGATAGGTCTTGATTTCAAAGAAGACCAAAAATAAGAAGCTCAAGTCAAGGATAAGGCTAATGAAGAAAAGAATGTCAACATGAATAGACCAATCAGATAACCTAATACTATGATGTATGCTAATTCATTTAATGGTTATTGTTATGCATGTAATCAAATTGGTCATTAATTAAGAGAATGTAGAAGATCCTCTTAAAATGAATATGCATGGGATTAGGAAAGGAATCATCAGTCAAGAGGTATTATTGAGGTTATTTTATACATAATTAATAATGTGGTACACATTTCAAGATTATATTCTAATAGAGTTATAAGGTCATCAAGACAAAACAAGAGGTTTGAAGATCCTAGAGTGAAAGAGAGAAGGAAAATGAATGTGTAGAAACCACAGATAATAAAGGTAAGTCATGATCAATCTACAATCTCAAGTGGACTATTTGATGTGATAGAGCATACTTTAGATATGAAATCAAGTTAAGAATGTTCATTATCAGCTCATTTTTGATCAAATGGTTAATGAAAAGATCAAAACTAAGGTGCTAGTTAGGCCTTACAAGATCTTGAAGGAAGTTAAATTTTATGAGGGCATAAAGATATAGGAATATCTTAATATTGTGTTGTTTTAGTGATATATGGAATGTGATTGTTTCTCTAAGTTTTTGCTAATTACATTTAGAAGAAAGAAGAAACTAAGGTTAAAGGTTAGGGGTTTGACATTACTCAGATTAAGTTGTGCATCGTATCCAAGCATTGTGAGAGCTCCTCTTTGGCTATGGAGGAAACACCTGTAGAAAGAATAAGACTTAAACACAGAAGATGTTAGAATAAGATATGGTGGACTGCCAAGCTACGTGCTCAGTCCCAGAAGCGTAAAGCTCTGTAAGGGATGACAGTCCACTATTTAATGAAAAGAGTGTTGTATAAAATGAAATGATAAAAGACTTAAAGAAATGGAAAGGTAGAATATTGTGTACTTGTTCCCTATAGTCCGTGTGTTTTAGAGTGTTACAACAGGCTGGGCAAAGGTTTTGTCTAGTCTTTGGGCTGTTTAGATAAGTTTTCTGGTTTGCACAGTCACCGACGTCAGTTAGGCTACCGATGTCAGTAGGTAAATAGTGCTGACGTTAGTTAGGCTCCCGATGTTGGTAGGGGCAATGGGCCTTTGGACAGGTTTCAAGGTATTTCTATGATGGACAGAGGACTTTGGGAGTTTAAAGGTTTGTGTAGGGTTATCGGAAGGTGGATGATGTCTGAAGGAGGGTTGAGGTAGAGGGTTGATGTGTAAATGGGGTGAGAATAAGAGGAAGGATTTTTAGCCTCTCCACAAAAGAAGTCAGGTTTCTTTAACAGTGTTTAGAAATAGTAAATGGAAACCAATTAACAATGTATTCTAAAACTTTGGAATAGAACCTAGAGTACTTAGCTTTATGGTGAAGACCCAAGAGTGTCAAGATGCTTATTCCTATTGTGGCTGATGTTGAGGTCCTTGTACAATGTTTTCAATCTAATGTCTAGAGTGACTTGTGCAGAGTTTCTATAGCCAGAGGAGCGATAGTCAAATTTTGATGCTTGGTCTTAGAGTGTGCACATCGATATCCAAAGAGGTGGGGGGCCAACTCAAGGTTAGAGTAAGGCTTATGTAACTGACGTCAGCAATCCCACTGGTGTCAACCAATAATTGACTAACGTCAACAGCTAGAGAATGGGTAAAAGGGCTATTTTTAGCTCTTTGCCTGTTTCTCCATTTGCCAAGTGCTTTTTCCATTGGAGAATGGTCAAAAGATGGGTTTATTAGGAATGAGAGTTAGTTAGGAGGTTATAATTTGGAGGACTTAGTCTTACAATGACTCATAGGGTAAGAAATGGTCTAAGGGTGAGGTGTCTAGGTGAGGTGTCCAAGGTGAGGTGTCATGGTGAGGTGATTAATTTAAAATAAGTAATTTATTTTAAATTAATAAAGTGTGAAAGTGTGGGTTAGGAGTGTTAAAGTTAAAATGGGACCAAGGGGGGTTGACACAATATCGGTTTCTACATTTGCCCCTTTTTGTCTTGTGGTTTGTCTTAACGAACTACAAGACAAAAATAGATATTGTTTGCCCCAGGTATGGGATGAGGTATTCCCCCTCAAAGCAGGAATCAAGAGAAGGGAATCTAAAATAAGGTGCCAATTTGATAAGCAGTGGATGGGAAAGGTGAGGCTGGAGTGTGAACACTTCAATAGCTAAGATTGCACGTATACCACTTCACTTGATAGGTAGGTCAAATTGTCGCAAGCAAGGTCAAGGAGCACTAAAATCAAAGTAATCGGTCCCCAGCTTATTAGTGGTAGCTAATTGGGTTAAATGATCAAATCTATAGCTCTAATGGTTGAGGAGGACTAAAATCAAAGTAACCAATCCCCAAATTATTAGTGGTAGCTGATTGGGTTAAATGATCAAAGCTATAGCTCTAATGGTCATCGTGTTCCAAGTATCTTGGGCTAGGAAGTGCTCCTAGAAAACATGAAAATGTCACAAATATTGGGGATCAACTTGGGCATGAGATGATAATAAGTGTGAGGGTCATGAACAATTTGCTAACTATTCATGAGGTAGCATATGCAATCAAAACAACCAAGGCATAGTTGTCTCAAAAGTGGTCATGGTCTGAGGAGATAGTCATGATCTCCAAGGTCAATGGTCGAGTCGAGCTGAGATATAAGTGATCTTAAGTGTTGTTTGTTGTGGTTAGGGAAATATATGTGATCTCCAATGTGCCCCATGAGAAGTCTAAGGTGACTTTTACAGTGTCAGGGCTGATTGTTTGGTCATGATTTTGGGCTGGTTGGGATAGTTGGTCCATTAAGTAGATGGATGAACGAATGGCCGAGCTAACCTCAGAAGACCCCATGTCAACTGAGTGCTACCTACATAGCCCTTGTGAGGGCCTCAGGCCAATGTAGTTCTCCCCAAAAGGGAAGAAGAGTCAAATAGGTTGTTGGTTGGTTTTTTTTATGTTAAAAATGATGAGTGTATGATGATGTTATAGCCTTTTCCATATTGTGTGATGGTGTATGCGATAACATAGGTTATGTGATTTTACATCCTTAGCAATTTTCCATATTGGTGATGGTGTATGATAAAAGTGAAATGAGTTTATTTATGCTTCAATAGGTTTCCATATTGGTGATGGTATATGCTTGTCATAAATTGTGTTTAGTTGATAGTTATTTTGGTTAGGTTTGAAATGATGAGTGTATGATGATGTTACAACCTTTTCCATATTGTGTGATGGTGTATGCTGTAACATAGGTTATGTGGTTTTTCATTCCTAACAATTTTCCATATTGCTAATGGTGTATGCTAAAAATGAAATGAGTTTATTTATGCTTCAACAAGTTTCCATAGTGGTGATGGTATATGCTTGACATAAATTGTGTGTGGGTGGTAGTTTCTATGTGTATTGTTTTCCATAGAAACAAATGTGAATGGGCTATGATAGTTTATATAATACAAATTGGTATTTGTATTAAATAAATCATGAGGTTATGTTAGTGGTTGAGAAAATGTTTTGGTTGTGATCTTATGTTTTGGCATGTGATGAAGGGTGAGAAGTGAAAGGCGCATTGCTATTTTATTGACAAGGACCATAATGATAACATAGATAGGGTTTTTGTAAACAAAAACCCCATTCATGCATTACGTCATTGACCATTGGTTTGTTAGAGAGGTATTCTAATCACTTGACGTTAAGTGAGCTCAAAATCCCTTGGATATGTTGGGGTAATAGGTTTGATTATGTGATATGTGAGGATAGCATAACCCTTTTTTAGCAGGGATAACTTTGCCCCTTTTATAGGTGACCCTGAAAACGACTATAGGCAAGTCCATGACTTAATAGTTTGTTAGTAAATTTTTTTTTTGGTAGACTGATCAATGCAAGAAGTCTACTTGGGGTTGTTTTTTTGTTTTGTGGTCATGTTGAAGCTAGATCAATGTGGGAAGCTTCTGAGAGGGTGCTGTTTATGTAGCAAAATTTGGGCATAGACATCCTTCGAGGGAATGGTCTATAGTTTAATTTGTATGTTTTGATTTCATTGAATAGCTATCCTTCAAGGGAGTAGTCTATTAATTAAAGCAATAATGCAGCTGTCCTTTAAGGGAATAGTCTACATTTATAGTTTATGACCTTTTTTTAGCCATCCCAATTTATGTTTGGTTTGTGACTGAACTTGTAGTCATG
Organism: Torreya grandis; assembly: GCA_037957365.1. Lineage (NCBI taxonomy): Eukaryota > Viridiplantae > Streptophyta > Pinopsida > Cupressales > Taxaceae > Torreya > Torreya grandis. The sequence goes on from JARHVA010000104.1 coordinate 3,311,815, forward strand.
GACTAGACTATAGAGGTTTAGGGGTTTCCCTTTTATTAGGAAAAAGTATTTTAATGTTTAAAAAAGGGTTAACTAATATTTGTGAGGAAAAAGGGTTGAAAGGAATAGGGATGAGGATGACGAAAGGTTGCTCAAGGGATGAGCTCAAGTTAAACATCAAGTGAATGATTACTTGATTAACAATAGAATGGTCATAGATGTAAGGCATTAAGGGGCTCAGGTTCTGGCTGGCCTTCGAGAGAAGATAAACGATAAGTCCCTGATCCATATTTGTGAGTTATTATGTAAGGTTCGAGCCAATTAGGATCAAACTTGCCTCATTTATTTTTTTCCACATTGGTCATGTGTTGGTTTTCTTTAAGGATGAGATATCTAATTTTGAAATCTTTCTCTTTCAAATTTTTGTTGTAGGCATGTTTGATGCGATGTAGGTTAGCATGTTTCTGGCATTTGATACAATGCCGAACATAGTCACTACAGTCTTGGTTAAGAGTGGGCCAATAATAGCCTGGGTAGAGGATGTGCTTTACAACCCAGTTACCATTGAAATGTCCCCCACAAATCCCATCATGGACTTGTTTGATGGCATGAGATGTCTTAGTGGTGGGTAGGCATCGGAAAAGGAGGCCGTTTAAGCCTCATTTATAGAGAAGACCCCCTAACATGGTATATCAAGCAGTACTCTTGATAAAAGCCCATCGTGTATTACTAGAGAGGTCAGGAGGAATGATAGAATAAGTCAAGTAGTCAACAAGTTGTTTATACCAAACATCATGTGGACTAGAGAGGTCAGGAGGGATTACCCCTGAAGATGTTGGTTGAGATGTGCCCAAGATAGAAGTCTTGGGTTCTAGTGGTGGAGAGGGCTTGATGAATGGATATATTCCAGGGGTAGAGACCTACTCTTTTCCTTTATCCTTTGATGTTTGGGACCTGGTGGCCACATTAATAGTGTTAATTTTGAATAAAGGGGGAGAAGGTGGTAGAGGGACCATAATCTTGTGTTGGGATCCCGATTCAAATGAGGAGGTTTGGGAGGTATGGGATGGTGTCGATGGTTTGTCAAAAGGGTGGTCAAGAGGATACCCAACAAGAAGGGTGTCCTTTTTCAAGTGTTGGTGAATGGAAACCTTAAGGGCACAACAATTTTCAATATCATGCCTAGGTGTGTGATGATACCAATAGATTTGAATGTCATCGAACCAAAATGGTTTTGATCTGAGAGGTCGATATGGCTTAATGGGTGGGAGAATAATGCTAGAAGACTGCAATAATTGACATAACATCAAAGCATAAGAACCCACTAATGGGTCTGCACTCGTTGTTGTAGTAGGGGTTGATAACTTCTATTTATGAGTTGTAGGAGTTTTTTGTACACCTTTTTTGTGGCCACACGTGTAGATGACACTTTCTTGGTGAGAGGTGTCAAATTTTTTGGAGGAAATAGATTTTTGATGGGTAAAGGGAGTAATGGAGGCAACTTATTTTTTTGAGGTGTTGGAGTAGGGAGCACTCCTATTAAAGTAGAAGGATGTGGACCCAAGATAGAGGGTAATGATGGTGGGGGAGGAGTTCTCTGATGTGGTTTAGTACCCTTCTTTAGTATGGTGTGAGGACCACTAGTGTGTGGGGTGAGGTTAAAATCTACCTTCACTTGTGGGTGAGTGAGGTTTGATATAGCGTGAACACTGAGAGATGTAATCTATTTCAGTATGGTGGACACCTGTGAGGGTTTGGATTCAGACATGGAAGGCTAAGCTTATGATGATTTAGAAGTGGAAGCCCACTCCTCATCAGAAACTTTGGGGTGAATTGTCATGGAAGGATTGGTAGTATAAGGTAAAGTGAAATGTGTAAGATAAGAAGCCTTAAGTTGCTCCCATAATGCCTCATGTTTTAGGTTCCTAGAATGGAGAAATCCTAGGTTTTTTGCCAATCGAGAGAAGGGTTTAGGTGACATCACGCCAGGTCTTATAGTCGGTCTTTTGGAGGATTTGGGTAGTTGCAAGAGTGGAAACATGTTGGATGCAGTGATCTCAGGCCAAAGGCGAGAGATAACCATCACCAAATCTTCCTTGACCGAAGTGGGTGAGGCATCGAGTTCTTCTCTCAGTGGAGAAGGGATTGGAGAATTTGGCTCTTCAAGAGGATAGAGCATAGGGATGATCATGCCTTCCATGTGTGGTCTAGGAGCATGGAAAGTATGATCCTCCATTGGTAATAAGAAGGATGAGGACAAGGCCACCAGCGTTGGTGCCATCAAAGCATCCTCCAATATGGGAGAGGTGAAAGTAGACTCTCTTACATGTGAAAGGGGGGTTGATGGAGGACTATCCTCCATCGGTGGAGGACAAATAGGAGAGTAAGGCTCCTCTAAAGGGTGAAGTAGAGGAATTATGGACCCTTCTACATGAGGGTGTAGGGTATGTTCTTCCAATGGTAGAAGAAGAGGGAAGGTCGGGGTAAGAGGAATATGTAATATGGGTTTCTCACGAGGTAGAAGTATGTGTGGAGGAAGTGTTTGATGTCGTGGGGGTGATATAGGTAGAATAAGATCTTCTACCCATGGTGGAGAAATGGGTTGACTAACCTCTTCAAACTGTGGGAGAGGTTGGTTAGGAATAAAATGAGAAACCATGTCGACCATCCGTATGTTACATTCTTGAAGGTCATCGACCATGGTCTGAACATTGTTTTGACTTGGGGGATGGTTAGGGAATGGTTGCCTAAAGATATCTATGTTTTGGTTAGCCGATGCATTTGGGTTATCCAAAACAAGATCCCCTTTGTCTAACATGTTTTGAATAACATTTTTGAGGGTTTTACAATTGTTTGTGTCATGACCTTTGACGCGGTGATAGTTACAAAAGTCATTTTCCCTATACCATGCAAGGATGGCTCGTGAGGGATCAAATTGGATAGGTCAAATTTAAGGGAGGTTGAGGACTCCCTGCTTCACTAATTTATCCAACATGAAAGCATATGATTCTCCTATTGGAGTGTATTGATGCTATACATATCATTTTTGGAATTGTCTTGTAATGTTTTGTGATGTGGAGGGCTCAGATTGGTTGGTTGTGGTAGAGGATGATGATCTAAGTACCACAGTGTTTGCCGATCCCTTGGACTTGGAATGGGAAGAAGAAGATTTGGAAGAAGGGTCATTGGATTTTGTGTTGGTATTTTTACTACACAATTTGACCTTATCCTCTTCGACTGTGCAAATTTCAAGCTTTTGGGCCATGGTGAAAGCTTCATCAAAAGTGCAAAAAGTTTAAACCCACAAAGTGGATGAGATGTGCTTAGCACATGCTCTTGAAAAGAGCTCAATGAGCTTAGGTTGAGGTAGTGAAAAGGAGAGTTGGTTGATCAAACCTCTCTAATGGGTAATGAAGTTTACTATTGACTCATCGTTGAATTGTCTAATAGAATAAAGGTCTGTGATGGAGACCTTCTTGGTGATGTTGATTGAGAAGTGGTCAAGGAATAGCTAAGCTAGTTAAGTGAAGGTCAAGAGAGAATGACTGGTAATGGAACTATACCAATCAAGGGTGGCACCAGAAAGTGACATGGGGAATGTGCGAAGTAATAACGCATCATCATGCGCTATGAGGTAGCAAGTGTGTCTAAATGCTTGCAGATGTTGATGTGGGTCCTCTTTACTCTGAAAGCGAGTAAATTTTAGGAGTTCCCACTAGCTAGGGTATGGTCTAATAGGAACTCAAGGGTGGATAGGTTCGTTACATATTTGTTCATATGAAAGAACACTCCTTGAACCTAAAATAGATGTCTCAAGATTGGACATCTTATCTATCAACATCTTTATTAGATCAGTAGATGGATTAGCAGGAGGGGCACCCCCTAAGTTATAGGGTACCTAGAAGGCATTGGGAGGGGCGTATGACATACTTGGCTGCATTTGTGTAGGTGTAACATACTGATAGTTTGTCATAGGGGCTAATGTCGAGGCTAAGGGGGCTTGTACCGTGAAGTTGGGGGGCACAACTTGACTAGATGGTGCCAAGGGTGGTTGGATGGCAGTGACACTAGTGAAAGTATAAGTGGTCACTCTTGTATTTATGGGCACAAAAGTGGGTGGGATAGAGACAATAAAGTTATAGAATGGTGTCAAACTTGGTTGAATTATTTGTGGTTGTGGGGGTACAGAAACCTCAATGGAGGTAGGTCCAAAAATAGAAGGAGAGGCCAAATCTTGCACATTGGCCATGGTTGGGTTACTGGTTGAGGTAATGGCTTGAGTGACCATAGGTTGGGTGATGGATGTTGTTGATGTTATTTCCATTTTAACCAAGGAAGTTGGCATCCCATAAATAGGGTTACCTGAAGGGTCTCACATTTGGCTTCTAGCGAGATAATGTTGGAGAGCCTTGATGTTGTGGTCAAGGAATCTCTCAAATTCTTGATCCCCTTTGGGAACAATAGGAGGTTGATTAGGAGTACGCTTAGTGTCTAAAGTATACTCCATTAGATGACTTGGTATGAAGGGTGAAGGTGGGAGTGGTTGTTGACTTGCATGGTCAACAAGATATTTGGATCGACTACGTGTCAGAACCATTCAAAGCGAAATGGATTTAGGTTCTAAAAACTATGTGTTTTAGTTTTAGAAAACCAGAATTTGTGTTTAACAGCAAGAAAGTCGGGTTTTAAGCTTGCTATTTAGAAAGAAAATTTGTTGACAGTGACTGATGTCGGTTGTTTAACCAATGTCAATTTATGAAAGGTTGCCAAGGTGAATGAGTTAACTGATGTCGGTGAAGCTAAGTTGCCGATGTCGGTGGAAAAACTGATGTCAGTTTCTATTAATTCCAGAAACATAGAAAACCGATAATTTTTGAAAGAAGGAGAAATTATGAGTTGTTTTTGGACTTCAGAATGATGTGACCTTACTAGCTCAAACAATTAGATAAAAATAATAGAATAGATGATTAGGCAAGCAACCTCTAAAGAGTTAGATTCCTAGGAATACATTTTAGAGTTGTGGTGGCTTATGCCTGAGAAGAATGTGTTGGAAATTGGGCTTTTAGAATAGGTCCTAGAGAAGAAGTCTATGGCTAGTTTCAAGTTGTGTTTTGGTGCTCAAAGATCTATGATAAGTTCAGTATGTGGCCTAGTGTTGGGGCTTGCTCCCTTCACTTCACGAACCCAGAGTTGAGTTGGGCTGCTTAGCCAAAATATACTTTGCCTATAGTTTATACTCTGCTAGAGAACAAAGTGGGTCCTCCTCTTGGTAGTGAAGTCCAAGTAGGATCACCAAGTGGGGTAAGGTATATGCTAGGTGATGAAATCCTAGATGGGCCTTGTCTCAAGTAAGTTTAAGTGTTTGATTTGATGTGATTGTGGTTTGGTTGTATAACATTTGTGCACTATGATTTATTCATAATGCTTTTAATTACTAATTGGGCTAAATATGCATCCAAGCAAGAATGAAATGCAATTATTTTTAACCTAAATCAAAATATGTTTGTTCAAATGCAAACAATTGGAGAAGAGGTTAAGAGCATGAATGTTTCACTACTCTAAGATGTAGGTAAGAAGTGACAAAAAGAAAAAGAAAGATGTTCTTTTTAACTTCTACTAATGGTTTCTTTTTGAAATAAAGAGATAGAAGAAGAGGATGCAAGAAGAGAATATTTTCCTAATGCATCTATATGAAAATTTTATTTTTCTAAAAGAATGAACCCAAGGAAAACTCCAGGGGTCCCATCGGGTGTGCCAGAATGTTTCTCTAAGTTTTTGATAATTACATTCAAAAGAAAGAAGAAACTAAGGTTAAAGGTTAGGGGTTTGACATTACCTGGATTAAGTTGCACACCATATATAAGCATTGTGAGAGCTCCTTTTTGGCTGTGGAGAAAACACCTGTAGAAAGAATAAGACTTAAACATAGAATATGTTAGAATAAGATATGGTGGACTCCTAAGCTACACGCTCAGTCCTAGAAGCATAAAGCTCCATAATGGATGACAGTCCACTATTTAACAAAAAGAGTGTTGTATAAAATGAAATGATAAAAGACTTAAATAAATGGAAAGGTAGAATATTGTGTACCTATTCCCTATAGTCCGTGTGTTTTAGAGTGTTACAGTAGGCTGGGTAAAGGTTTTGTCTGGTCTTTGGGCTATTTAGATAAGTTTTCTGGTTTGTACAGTCACTGACATCGATTAGGCTACCAATATCGATAGGTAAATAGTGCTAACGTCAGCTACGCTACCGATGTCGGTAGGGGCAATGGGCCTTTGGATGGGTTTCAAGGTATTTATGTGATGGACAAAGGACTCTAGGATTTTAAAGGTTTGTGCAGGGTTGCAAGAAGGTGGATGATGTCTGAAGGAGGGTTGAGGTAGAGGGTTGATGTGTAAATGGGGTGAGAATAAGAGGAAGGATTTTTAGACTCTCCATGGAAGAATTCAGGTTTCTTTAATAGTGTTTAGAAATAGTAAATGGAAACCAATTAACAATGTATTCTAAAACTTTGAAATAGAAGCCAGAGTACTTAGCTTTATGGTGAAGACCCAAGAGTGTCAGGATGCTTATTCCTATTGTGGCTGATGTCGAGGTCCTCATACAATGTTTTCAATCCAATGTCTAGAGTGACTTGTGTAGAGTTTCTATAGCCAGAGGAGCGATAGTCAAATTTTGATGCTTGGTCTCAGAGTGTACATGTCGATATCCAAAGAGGTGGGGGGCCAACTCAAGGTTAGAGTAAGGCTTATGTAACTGACATCAGCGATCCCGTTGGTGTCAGTTGATAGTTGACCAACGTCGGTGGCTAGAGAATGGGTAAAGGGCTATTTTTATCTCTTTGCCCATTTCTCCATCTACCAAGTGCATTTGCCATTGGAGAATGGTCAAAATACAAGTTTATTAGGCATGAGAGTTAGTTATGAGGTTAGGATTTGGAGGACTTAGTCTTACAATGACTCACAGGGTAAGAAACGGTCTAAGGGTGAGGTGTCCAAGGTGAGGTGTTGTGGTGAGGTGATTAATTTAAAATAAGTAATTTATTTTAAATTAATAAAGTGTGCAAGTGTGGGTTTGGAGTGTTAAAGTTAAAAGGGGACCAAGGGGGGGTTGACACAATATTGGTGTTTACAGTGGTGACTCCATTAGGCTTCACAGAGACACTATTCAGTTAGTAGAAGCATGGTGGATGCTTGGTTTGAGGGGAGCTATTCAGGTTGTTGACTGAGCTTGATCTATGTTGAGAAGTGGTCTCATAATCTAAGTTCATTTGAAGGATGTATGCATGGATGAAGGGAGATCATGTTCCTTTAATGCTTCATATTCTATGTATTGATCTTCTATTGCAAGAAGGTGTGGTTCTAGAAGTTATAGTATGTATGACCTTTTTTCATTAATGTCAAATGGGGAGAAAGTTCAAGAAGGAATATTGACCAGATTGGGGGAGATAAGAGTGATCAGATTGAATAATTTTTTGCCATAAATGACAAATGGGGAGTTTGTTGATAATTTTTAAATTAATAAAGTGTGCAAGTGTGGGTTAGGAGTGTTAAAGTTAAAAGGGGACCAAGGGGGGGTTGACACAATATTGGTGTCTATAGTGGTGACTCCATTAGGCTTCATAGAGACACTACTCAGTTAGTAGAAGCATGGTGGATGCTTGGTTTGAGGGGAGCTATTTAGGTTGTTGACTGAGCTTGATCTGTGTTGAGAAGTGGTCTTATAATCTAAGTTCATTTGAAGGATGTATGCATGGATTAATGGAGATCATGTTCCTTTAATGCTTCATATTCTATGTATTGATCTTCTATTGCAAGAAGGTGTGGTTCTAGAAGTTATATTATGTATGACCTTTTGTCATTAATGTCAAATGGGGAGAAAGTTCAAGAAGGAAGATTGACCAGATTGGGGGAGATAAGAGTGATCAGATTGAATAATTTTTTGCCATAAATGACAAATGGGGAGTTTGTTGATAATTTTTTCCATTGATGTCAAATTGCATTTGGTAATGATGCATGTTGAGTGGTCTTTGATGTATGAACTTATGTGCTTGATGTGACAAGGAAGCCATGTGATAAGAAATAATATAAGGCAACCTAATATCCATCTATTGAGAGATAATTTTAAGGAAACATAATTATTATTTTGTTAGTTGATTTCAAGGTTTAGATAGTGTGAGCATTAAAGCATGTTTGAGTACTAGTTCTTGAGAAGCCTAGTCTAGACCTTGTGAGAAGGTATGCATAATGAATTTTGGTAAAGTAAGTAGGAAAAATATTGTGAGAGGTTATTTGGAATTTTGTGATCATGAAATATAAGTGTATATACTTTTATAAGTGTTTTAAGGTCAATTTTCAAGTTTCAAGTGCTTAAGAAGTCTAGTCATGGCACTAGTCATAGCATGAAGAGACCTTACGAGAAGGTATGAGCATGATGGTTTGGTGAGATGAATGAATATAGGTATTTTTTATTTTATGAGGTTAATTGATCATGTATATTATGTGTTGGATTACTCATTATAATCTCAAGGTGAGCCTACAGTGGTAGGATCTTCAGATCAAGTCTGCATCTAAACCACTCCTAGACCCTATGTAGCCTAATGAGGAATCATGATCTATTGTCAAGACACATGAAGGATTTATGATAGTGTTTAATAATTAAATATGTTTCTTTAGTATGTTATTATGTGTATATCACATTAAAAGAGGAATGAACGTTAGTTCCAAGGCCTAATGTGTTTTGCAGGTCAAGGTCTAAGTGAACAAAGAGAGAGAGAGAGAGTATGACATAATGAGGGGTCATGATAATTTTTTTGAATGTTTAAGATTATGTAAGAATTATTAGAGGTTATTTATGTTTTTCCAAATTTGTTAATATAGTTTGAGGACATATCATGAAGGATAAGGCACGTGAAGTTATTTTTAGGTCTCTCGAGTGCATAAAATGAAGGGTTCTCAACCCAAGAAGGATTTTATTATGCTTATTAACTTGTAAAAATTATGTATGGTAAAATAATATTTTCATGGTACATGGGTAAGATTATTACCTTAAAACTCTAGGATTTTTTTTTAACGAGGGGTTATTCTTTATGAATAATTGTTAAGAATGGAAACATGTTTAAACCCTCTTAAAACCCTAATAAGGAACTGATGTTGAAGATATTGATAAAAAATGCCCAAAATGGATCAATATGTATAGATAGGTGTTTTTATGTTATATTAAACTCTCTTAGGCAGCTCCAAGTGTGATTGAGTTGTTAGGTGTGTCACTAGAGCCTAAAAAAGTGCACATTTCTAAAAAAATTATTGTAGTTGTTAAAGTTGACCAAATCAAAGTATAAAAATTAATGAATATTTAAGCTTGAGAATTTTATTTTATTTAAATTATATTTTTTAGATAGATTATATCCTTCATGTGTGCTAAACTAGTCATCTAATATAACAATTTGCTAAAAGGCCTAATGGTGGAAATAGTGAGAAACCCAAACAACAGTGAGAAGGTAATTAGGGATGTGTTATCATGGAATAGTGATGGAACCAAATGTATGGAGGTGTTTTTTAGGAATTTTAATACATGATAATTTTTTGTATATGTGTTTTATGATAGTGATTATAGTGAAAAAGTTACTCACAAGTTGACTTGTCTGGTTTAGATAAGACAATGAGGTATAAGGTTATGAGATTAGTCTGCACGACCAATATTGCCATTTGAAAATATTATATTTCTATTTTTAAGTGGAATAATTATCTCATAGGATCATATAAATACATAAAAATTCTATATAAATGGTCATATAGGTGTTGAAGGTCATTTTCACCATGAATGTGTTTTAAGGTAAATTGGCATTTCTAGGTAAGAAAGTTGAAGTGATGAGTTTGAGACTCTATGCCCTAATTTAAAGTATATAATAAAAATGGTGTTATTTTTTGGGATATTTATGTCCTATAAATTCTTTTTATAATATTCAATATTCAATTAAAGTCATAGAGATAGAAAGTGCCATGGACCAATGATGAGTTTATTAGGGGATTATTTGAGTTAAATATTTAATTTTCCTACCGTATTTTGAGTTTTAAATTTTTATAAGGAGCTCAAAGGGAAATGTGTGCTAATGAATATCTAATTGAATTAGGTCTCCTTAAGGCCTAAAAGAGGTTTTGGTCTTTTAATTTATGGATAAACTATTGTAATGATTGATTAATGTATGAAATTTGTTATAAGACCTATTTTAATGGTAATATAAGTGTTCAAGTATGTATGCATGACCAAGAAGGATATGAGTAAGAGGCTTGTATAAATACATGGTAGTTGTAAGCCTATTTGGGTGTGTAGAGAGAAAGTGAAGAAAATAACATATTATTGAGAAGGAGGTATTAAAGACCATTATAAGAGTGTAGAGTATTTGTGATTAATATTTTAAAAAAATTATGTGTATGAAAAATAAGGTCAGATGACCTAATTATCCTTGAAAGAGACCTAATTGAGTGAAGAGGCCTAAAAGGTAGTTTGAGAGGGATAAGCGTGAAGATTTAAAGAGGTGGTCATCATAAATTAGATAAGAAACAAGGTTTATGAAGGTGATCAAAGGAATTATGTGGATGAGATGGTTATGATTCATCTAGGGGTTTGGTTCTTCCTTGAAATTTAGTTCTTGTTAAAGCCTAGTTGAGTTGGTGCTTAATTAGTTGGGGTTGGTGCTCCATGTGGAGTTGGTGCTTCACTAAATTTGGTGTTTGTCCTATAGGAATATAGTGCATTTTTATATATCAATGGGTTTTATTCCCCTTGAGGATTTACCACATGTGTGATGTGTTCTTATGTTTATAGGTGTTTATACTTGCTAGATTTATATGTTTGTTTAAATGTTTTATAGTTACTTAAGGGAATTTGGTAAGAAAGTTTTTAAAGATTGATTCACCTTCCATATCAATAATTTTTCTTCCAAAATCATATAATTCTCATATATTTTATTGAACCTATTGTTTCCCTTCAATTGGTGACTCTCAAATGTAAGTGGTTTTCCTTTTTTCATGATTATATTCCCCAAGCTAAATCTTGATGCATCACATTCCAAAAAAAAATTATTATAAAAATTATGAGTAGCCAAAATTAGAGTGGTACACATAGACATTTTATATTATTAAAATGCCTTGGTATTTGTATTAGTACATTGGAAAGAGACTTTCTTCAATAAGGATATGATTCGGCTGTGATGCTACCATAATTTTTGAAAAACCTATGATAAAACCAATTATCCCCAAAAATACTCAAAGGTTATTAAGGGTATTGATAAATTTCCACTCATATATACACATAATATTTTTAAACTTTATCAAAATTTTCTATTTTCTTTGTTGTAATAACCCAAGTCTCAATCTCTCTGAGTTCTTGCCTTAAAAGGTGCACTAGGAAAGGGGTGGGTAGACTATTGGTGCTTAAAAATATTGTTGTTCCACATAACACCACTTAAAACCAACACAAGTCCCTCCTATATGTTTCCATCAAACTTGACACCTTTATTATGTGCTCCTATAAGTAATTCACTACCTCAAATAGCCTCTACCTAAGCCAAACTTATTTTTAGCATCCTATGAACACATTCAAGTAGTTTGAACTTGTTATGAGAATTGAGCATGTTAAGTGACTAAGTCGGCCCAACTGACTTAATCCCAGATCTAATTTTTCTATTTCATAAATGATTAGGTTGACTGGGCTAACTGTGTTAGCTAAAAATATGGAAGGTTTTAGGGTTAGATATAATTATATAAACACATATTTTATCCCATTTCTAATAGATATAATTATTAATTTGCACTTTATTATCTGCTTATCCACCATTATACTTGAGGAATCATTACTCAGGGTTTTACACTTCCTTCAGAGAAGAATCTTGTCTTGTGGGAAAAGTCTTTTGGATGCATAAGCGAAGTATTGTATCCTAGTGTTATCCTATATTTGTTTTACTTATGAACCACAACAACCTCTTACAAAAAACCATTAAACAAGGTAGAGATTGAGACTCAACAGGTTCATATTCAAGGTAAGTATTCCTAACTCTTACTCCTCTTTTTTTAGTAGATAGATTTACATGTGTAATGGCTTTTAAATATATTTCTCTCCATGATTAAGATTACCTATAAATTTAATTGAGTAGACTTCTTATTTTCAAGTTTATTTTTTATGTTTATTATCCCCCATTTATGCCACAAACTTTGGTGAGAACTAGATTAGATTTACTTTCTTTTGTTACAAACCATAAGAGATAACTAAGGTTATTGTGTGGAATTAATTGAATAGAGGCTTTGGAACCCTCCCTAGTAATATTGTATGGTAAAATACCCCTTATTTTGGTCTTGAGGATCCATATCAGTCATGATCCTAGTTGTCTAAATGTACCAATAAGTAAAATGACTAGTTTGATTTATCTTCTCTGAGATAGGATTGATTTATAGATTAGCTTCACTTTCTATTGCATAAATTTTAGTGAACCTAATGAAAAATCCTTAAATTTTTTATTTCATGCTTTCATTTATTTTCATTTCTTATTTATTTCATTTTTATATAACTAAATTGACTTTATCAACTTAGTCTAACATTTTGTGCATGAGTTTTAACACACAGTCTATTCAATTGACTATGTTTGGCTTTGTGCAGGTCATCTTCAACTACAAAAAAAGTAGATCGATCCTATTAATTCATTTTGATTTTTCCACATATAGGTTTGCAGACTCAGTTGACTCAATTGACTTTGTTACTAGGTTTAGAATCTTCACCTGGATGACATAGTATAAAAACAAAAATTCAATATTATTAAATCACTAGGTTTAATTTAACCAAATTCATCATTTATTTTCTTCATTTTAGTCCTATTTTTCATAGTTTTTAGTTATATAAAATTGTAAAATTATAGTAAACTAAATTTACTAGATTGACTTATTTCTATAGTTGATTATTGCCTAGGAGACTCAATAGACTTGTTTGACTATGTTTATTTGGAATTTTATTCAATAGATAAAATCAATAAAGTCAATTATATTATGTACTATTTTCATACTTGATCAACATAATTGACCCAATACTCTTCAAGTAAAAAGAATTAACTCACATTGATAATAATTAATTCATATTTCATTTTGTTTCTTTATTTCTTAAGGTAACACACATAGTATAAATAGGAAAGTTTAACTTATCAATTTAGTCACATTGATTTTTATTTTATTCACACACTCCAAATCATAAAATAAAAAAATATATTAAACAATTCTACCCAAGGTCTACCTACCTAGATTTCATCACCAAGGGGGAAGGCAAATCATTTTTAGGATGAGTATAAATATGTGGTTGATGGTATATATTATAAAATCACTCAACACCCTTATTATCATGGAATTATGAAGTGAGGGGGTAGGGCCCAATACGAAGTTATTACAATCACCAATATAGATCTCTTTCGACCTTACCAACCTAAAACCATATTTAGCTTACCTCTTTATGAGTTCTTTTCTAAAGCCAAATTCCTTATCACATTTATTTTTAAAGCTATAATTTAAAACATTCAAGAATGATTGCATAGATTAACATTTATATTTTTAACATTAATACTTTCTCTTTGTCAATTATATGTTGTATTTTAAAACTTATATTGGCTAAAATTGGTGTAAGGTTTGTGTTGCATGCCATAACTAGATAGACTAGGTTGACCTTATTGCCCATGTTTCTTTCAATTTATTTATTAATTAACACTAGATCATCAAGAGTCATAATTGTCTAAACCTATCTTTACCTTATGAACACAGTCAACCCACTCAACTGTCTCTATTAAAGTTTTCCCTTCTATAGGACATAGTCATCCTATTCAACCTAGTGTTTCATAGGTTGGTCTTTTTACCCTTCTACAAGACACTATCATCCTATTTAAACCAATCTCTCATAGGCTAGTATTTTTACCTTTTTATAGGACACAATCATTCTATTCAACCCAGTCTCTCACATGATTGTCTTCAGTGCTTTACCATAAAACAAAGTTGACCCATTCAACTGTGTTAGTTCTTAGATATTCTATTGGTCTTCCTTTTGAAATCAGCTGACCTGGTCAACCTCGTACCACTTGGTTAGTTTATTTATTTGTCTTGAAATCCTACTTAGCCAATCTAATTTAGTATCTGGCCAAATTTTCTTTGATACTTCACCTTTTGTCCTTAGTCTTACATCCTCATGTAAAACATCATGAAACCCCCTATCAGAGTCTTTTTAGATAGCCTTAATCCATTTAGATAATACATGGAGTATTATTCCCTTCTTACCTTAAGTCCCAAGAGATACTCACTCTTGGTACACATTCTCTCACCCTTCATCTCTAGATTTAAATATGGTTCAAATTACCCAAAATAACAATGTTGATAGATCAAATCCATTTCAAACTTCTCAAGATAATTCTCTCTCCAAATTACCTTATTATATTTTAGGAGATATTGAAATAATATTAACCAATAAACCTATATAAAATATTTTAAACACCAATAATCCTCCACCTAACAATAATCCACCCAAGAAACCATCCCCTAATACCAATTTAGGGAATTATCCTCCTACCAAACCTAACAATCCACCTTTAAACACTAATAATCCAAATCCACCAATAAACACTACTCAAATTCTTGCACAAATAGTTCAATAAATGAATATTATGCAAACATCCAATACTTCTCAAATGATGAAAATGCAACATCATTTATTAAACATGGCTAATCAACCTCTTGTTCTCCTACCTTAGAATAATCAATATTTTATCCCTCCACCTATTAGAGATGTCATGGGAAATATCATTCCATATCCCATTATACACAATAAGATGCTTCAAAATATTCAAAATGAACCTTTATCTCCCTTCATTATTAATATTTATATTGGAAATATTTATCCAACTATTAAATATTATGGGACTAAATACCCAACATCTTTTCTTAAAACATTCAATAATATATACAAAGAGTGGAATCAAATAAGTACCTTTTCTACTACCAAAATTTTAGTCAAAAACATTTATTGGAGATGTATTAAAATGATATAATCAATTCACTCAACACTCCATATGGAAACTAGAGGATTTAGTCAAACCTCTAGTAAAATAATTTCAACACAATGATCTTCTTGAAAATTGTCTTAGTCACTTTATCAAAGCTAAATAATCCTCTTCTGAATCAGATCATGGCTTCATTAAATGGTGGAAATATTTACCTCACAAATCTGATCATAACATAACCAATGATAACTTAATTAAAATCTTTATAAACACCTTAACACCTTCCCTTAAATATAAAGTTTGAAATTTTTCTGCACAAACTCTAAATGATGCAATTGATCAAGCTAAAAGACAATACTTCCTTATGAAAAAATTTGAGCCAAATCATAAATACATCAAGGGATCTTTCCAAAATTTTACTAATATGATTACTATAAATCCTCCTAAAACAAAAAAATGAGTAGCCAAAGAGGATAACCCCCTTACTTCTCATATACCACTAATAGTTCAAAAAATGAATAAATTATTATCTCCTTCTAAACATCTCACCTATACTAATAATCCACCTACATGGTATGATCCTAATTTTTTTTGTTAGTTTCATGATGATGTGGGTCATTCTCATAAAACATGTAATGGGCTCCTAAAATTTGTTGTTTCTTTTATGTTCGGAGATACATTCAACCATGATGATATGATGAAAATATGTCATCATGATTATGTCAAGCTTATTAAAAGACAAGTTACCAATCCTTCATCATGTAAACCTCAAAAATATTTATTTACATCTAACCCAAAATATTCAAATGAAGATGTATGTGTAATTGATGCTAATTATGACCAATATTGTACTAATTCTAGATATGTGAATGCAACCAAAGTCAATTGTCAATGTAAACTTACTCACAAAGATCCTATCACTAAGCTTAAAAAACCATCAATTTAATAAAAATTTCTTAAAGATACCACAACCACCACTACCATACCTTTTTAAATAAGAAAGGAAACACTCCCCCAACTAGAACCACAATCTAATTCTATTATTACAAAAAAAATTGTACATCCTAAACCTTATGTTGATTCTTCATCTTCTAAATCACATTGGAATTTCTTAGAAGAAATCAATTAAATGCCTTGTAAAATACCCCTTATTTAGTTATTTCATACTTATCCATATCATCATAAATTTCTAATGCAACAATTATAATACATTAAAGAACCACCATCTCATGATGTTGAAAAACTTCATAAAGACCCTTCATATATAGAAGTAAATATTATTGAAACTATTTGTACCTCTTCTAAACCTTCCATATTATTTCTCAAAGAAGACATGGTTAATGATGAAATTATTTTCTGAGCTGATGATACACATCTCTTCACTAAAATTTCAATTAATAACACTATTATTCGATAAGACTTAGTAGATGAAGGATCAAGAATTAATGTTACCTCTTTTTGGATAATTCAAAAAATTAGATATACTAAAGATCACCTTAAACAAACTCATATCACATGTCATAGATTTGATAAAACAAATAAAAAACCACTTGGTTGGATTTGGCTCCCCCTCACTATTGGATCCAAGACCATACACAACAAGCTCATGGTCCTTGATTTACCACTATGCTACAACATATTCCTAATTTGCCCATGTACACATCATATGAGGGATATCGCCTCTTCATGTAGTTAATGTATTAAATTTATCCATAATGGAAAACACTACAAATGTGAGGCTGATGTTAATCCATGAAGTATAAAACTACCAAACCCCAAATCTCAATATCAGATTCTAACCATTCCATGTATTAACAATGCACCTCTACCTAAATTTATTAACATGAATCTAGATTTACAAATTAATCTCACTAATTTTGATGATGATGAACCTAATGACTTAAAAAATACTTGTAATACCACTAAATTACCTCCTTACATTTTAGAATAGATTCTTCCTTATTTACTTCCACATGATCATACCATCCTTATAATTGATGATGTCAATGAAATCCATCCTTTATGTAATGTACATGAAGCTTCTTACACATAAGATGATTTCACATGTGATGAGTATGGAATGGAAAAATTATTTCAATATCCTTTAACACTATCTCCCTAAAAATTTAGTTATTTAGGCACATCCAATTCTGATTCTCCCTTAGAGATAAATGCACACACTATTTTCCATACATATGATGATAATTATATCATATCCTAAGGTTAATAATGAGAGTTAGATGTACAACACTATCAATAGACATTATCCAAAATATATCCCTTCAATCATGATGTCTATGTCATTTACATATCAACTGATATTGAATCAGAACTTGAAAGTCATGTATCTCCCATTAATTCTCCACTATTAGATACCCCATGGGTACTTGAAAAAATATCAACTCTAGAAAATTTGGAAAATTATAACCCTTATATAACTTCTACATAATCAAAAAATCTACCAACTTATCTTCCTCCTCATGATTCTATAGATACCACTGAGACTACCCACCACAACTCAATTAAATCTCCATATTTAACACAACCTAACACACCTACCACTCAACCTAAAATCAAACCTAGACCTAAAATTACCTTATATAATAAATACATAGATGTATAACAAATAAATTCTAAATATGATTGTAATGGTAATAAATCATTGATCTTGAAGTAGATGTTGAATAATATGGACTGTTACCCACGCACCCTAGTGATGAAGTTATACTTAAACTACTTCATGCTAGAGAACCTCAGCTTCCCCAATAACATCATAAACTTGGAAACTTCACATGAAAATAATCTTATTTTAATAATTTCATTTTTAGTGGGGATATTAAAATAAATCCTATATCTTATCTTCCTCATGCTCCATATCATTTCTAAGACAAAAATGCTATGTTCATTGAAGAAACCAAAAAAATAGAATATGGTACACCAAAATGTCTTGACCTATCATGGTATTTAAATAACTCACCCCAATAGAGAATTATAAATTTAGATTATTGTTTGAAAAGTATCATGAAACATTTGATTGTTCATATGAAGATATGCTAGGTATTTATCCTTGCATCATTGTATATAATATCATCACTTACGTAGATGCAAAATCTGTTAGATAAAACAATAAAAATTTCCACTTAAAATTTATACCTTATTTATAAAATAAATCACTAAAATTTATATTCCAAATTAATAAAACCTATTGAATACTCAAAATGGGTATCAAACATCATTCTCATTTGTAAAAAACTCACCATGGTTATTTGTATTTGCATAAATTTATGACATCTTGACTTAACATGTTAAAAAGACAACTTTCCCTTACCTTCAATATATGTCATAATGGATTCCACTATTGGATATGAAATTTTATTAATTATGGATGGTTTCTTAGTCTATAACCAAATTCACATAGTTCCTAAAGACCAACATAAACCAACATTTAATTCATAATGGGGCACCTATTGTTATGTCAAAATGCCTTTTGGTATTTAAAATGCTAAAGTAACTTATTAATATGTAATTACCCACATTTTCCATGATCTTATACAAAGGATAGTGCAAACCTATGTCGATGATATCATTTCTAAATCTAATTTTTTTACAACACACCTCACCTATTTAGATATCAGTTTTGATTGACTAATCAAATATGAAGTTAGACTTAACCCATATAAATGTACATTTGGAGTTACATATTGTAAATTTTATGGTTTTTAGTTTATCTTCAAGGCATTGATGTTTATCTATCCAAAATAAACACTATCATCAACATGCCTATTCCTCTTTCCATTCTTAACATATGCACTTATCTTGGAAAAGTTTGCGAAATTCAATGGTTCATCCCAAAAAATGCTTACTATATATACTCTATCAATTCACTACTAAAAAATGATAATGCTCTAGAATAAATAGATTTATGTCAAAAATATTTTGATATGATGAAATAATCTTTGATCCATCATCTTACACTTTGACCACCTTCAAATGACCATCCTTTAATTTTAAATATCTCCTCTACCACCATATCAATCAGGGCAATGATTTCCCAACAAGATGATACTAGTAGAGAGTATGATATCTATTACATCAATAAAAGACTCCTTTATTATGAAAAATGTTATATCAAATTAGAACATGATTTCTTTGCTATCTATTTTGTAACTAAAAATCTCCATCATTATATGCTCTACCACACCACTTATGTCATTATTCACTCTAATCCACTTTGTCATTTCTTCTCCAAAGTATTTTTAACTAGAGATAGAATTGGAAAATGGATGGCCCTCTTGATGGAATTTCACCTTTGAATTATTACACAAATATGTGTCAAAATATAAGTCATCACTAACTAAATTACGGTGGCACATTTACCATCCAGAAATCACCTTCAAGATAATCTCCCTGATAACAAAATTCTTTATATTGAAGGTCTTAACCAATATCTCTCTCTCAAATATTATTTTCATAATTTCACCACTAATCTAGAAGAAAATAATCAAGAATATACCAACATAACCCCTGATAATACTAAACCCAAAGTAGTTATTGAATATCTCCTTAAATTTACCATTAATTTATATGAAGACACCTGGACCCTCCACTTTGATGGTGCCAAATGCCTCCAAGGAGTTGGGAAATTATGTATTCTAACAAACCCACATGGTAAGATCATACCTTTGGGATTTTAATTAAATTTTGATGTCACTAATAACATGGTCAAATATGAAGATTTAATATTAAGAATGAAAGAAACATTCGACTTAGATATCCCATATCTACATGCTTTGGGTGATTCACAACTTATCTATCACTAGGTTAATGGTGATTATCAATTAAAAAGTGAAAATATAATTGCATATCATCAAATAACTACCACACATGCCAATGGATTTGCCTATTTTACCATTGATTCAATTCTAGGAGATCAAAATACCAAAGCTAATTATCTTACTTCATCAACATATCTATTTCACTCTCATCAAGAACTTAATGATTCCAAAATTATTATCCAAATAATAAAATCACCTTCTTCTATAAAACCCAATGATTCACTCATTTTTCACATTAAGGCTGTCACTATTTGATAAATCCCATGGTATAAAAACATAATCCAATATCTTGAACATCAAACCTACCCTTAAAACATAAATTCTCTTGAAAAGACTCAAATATGTAAAAAATATTTCAAGTATGTGTTTTGACACAAAACCTTTGTTATTATAATTCATAATTCACCCCATTTTATTGCATAATGCAAAAAAAGGTTCATACTCTCCTTGAACAAGCACATGGGGGAATTTATGATGGGTACTATAACAAACATGCTATAACCCATAAATACTTACATTTGAGTTAATTTTAGATTAGTATAGAAAAAATGCTATCAATTTTGTTAAAAAGTGTAATCCCAATGATCTAATCCACTCACCACTGACTGAGCTCCAAATAGTGAAGTCGCCTTGGCCATTCTCTATGTGGGGATTAGACATCATTGGTAAATTACCTTGATCACAATATGTCCATGTATTTATTATTACTGATATTGAATATTTTACCAAATGGGTAGAAACCATGCCTCTTGTCAATGTCATATAAACTTCTATTTCAAAATTTATCCTTAACCAAATCATTTGTCAATTTAGAGTTCTGCATACCATCATCTTTGAAAATGGAAACAATTTTAAAAACAAAGACATGAAATAATTGTGTTAAATTTATAATTTCCCATAAATTTTCCACACCTTACCAACATAAATGCAATGGATAAGCAAAGTATACTAAAAAAATTCTAAACAAAATCTTACAAAATACTATTTTAGAAACTCATACTGATTGTCATATTCATCTATATCTCACACTTTGGGCTTATAATACTACCACTGGGGAAACATTATTCTCAATGGTATATGGTTTTGAATCAGTATTATCATTAGAATTAAAACTCCCTTATTTACATATATCTCTTCATGGTATAATTCTTGATGAAGAATTATATGAAGTTCATCTTCATGCTTTAGACTTTATTGAGAACACCGCTTGGCTACTTTACACCATAACTATCAATACAAGGCTTGCATTTCTAAACAACATAATAAAAAGGTAAATATCCACACATTTAATGATAGTGACTTAGTCCTATAATTATATTACACACATGATCAAGAAATAAAATATGCCCAAAAATGGTGGGGCCCTTACTTAGTAAAAGACATTCTTGGTCTAAGTACTTGTCATCTATAAACTAATGAAGGCATGCTTTAAAAAAACCCACCAATGCATAATTTTTAAATAAATATTTTGATTAAATATATCCATTATTTTCATAATTCTATATAATGTCCTACTAACACTTCTTTTAAGACTTATCCAACAACTTCTCCTTGTCAACAGCCTGTTCTATACACAAATCTTATTCCCCTTCTTTGGTCCTTTGGTTTCTATTTATTAATTTCATTTAATTATTGAGTTGAATTTTAATGCCATGTATAGGAACCAAATTTACTCATAAATATATTTCCTTTCATATATCCATTTGTAATGCTTTTTTTCTTTGGTCGTAAGTTTGTTATTTTACAAACCTTTTTCATTTCTTTTTTTTATGAGTTGCAGTGTAAAACCATGGATAAGACTAGGAATTATTCATAAATATTAATACCACTTATTTCATCTACTTAGGTTTATGTTTTATGTGTTACATTGTAATACCATGGATAGGATTAGGTTCTCCTCATAAAATATATGCATTCTTCCAAACCTTTTAACAAACCAAATGTTTTTTTTAGAATGTTAAGAAGTGGTTAAAAGTTTGTGTTTCCATATTATCCACCTTAATATTTTTACTTGTGGATAAAATTTGCACAAAAAACCATGTTATAATTTTTCCATACACTTACATACATTCTTATGATAAGGAATCATACTTACCTATCATTGTATCCCCTTCACATTTTCACCTTTTTTGTGATTTGAGGTAATTCAAACCATTTCATGTTTATTTTCACTTGATCTCCCTTCCTTTATTTCCACTTTGAAAAAAATAAGGTCAAAATAAAGATGAAACTATTATTTAACATGAATAAAAAAACTCTCAAATGCCATTCTCTCTAAGTCCTCTTTTTAAGTAACCAAGTTCACAGTTTTTAAATGATAATAAATTTTAGCACCCATGTTTGGTTCTCTAAATTTTTATGTGAGGAGGAATATAAATCCATAAAAATGTTAAAATATAAATCATTAACAAAATTAAATGATCAAAAGTCAATATAAAATCCAAAAAGTCAACATCACACTAAAAGACTTGATTTATAACACATCTCCTATCCCCAATTAAAGCTCAAACTCCATAGTTTGCCTAATAATATAGAAAAGTTACATTGAGGTGTGATATCCTAGTGGATTGGGATAGGAGAATTTAAAATTATCTATAGTTCTACCTAATTTATCACATAAGTACCCAATCCTCATAGTAAACTAATGGCTTTGTAAGGGGTCCAAAAGAATAGTGAACACATTGTGAGAAGGTAGGTCCATTTTAATTTTCATGTATATATCCTTCATGGGATGATATTCATACTTCATTTTGATAACCCAATATTTATGTGGTTAGGATAATTTATTCAAATTTATTAATGTCAAATGTCATCTTATTTTAACAAACTTAATTTTAGTGTCTTGACTTTGATAATGAGTCTCTCTACCTTGATTTTTACTACCTCTCTCCCACCACCCACTTCATTTACCCCTTTATAGGCAAGTTTGATTCTAAATATATTTCCCCATTGTAACAACCCCACTAGGTTTTATCATAATATAACAATATTTTTAAAAAAATTAATTACTCATATTCTACATATAGATTTCAACATGAGAAACTTAAATAGTGATATTTAACTAAAAATATTAATTTAGTTAACCAAAAAGGTTTATTGCTAATACATTTAGCTAAATATCATGATGAATAGATATGAAAATTATGAATAATTATGAATAATCATAAATACTATATCAAATCATAAAAGAAATTATACAAATTCAACCACGACTGATACAACATTACAATCACTACTATAGAAGTATAATTCATAAATACTGTAGTTCTTATAAATATATAATAATATCTTAAATAATAAAATATGATACAAATATCCATAGAGAAGAGTTTCCATGACTCAAGAGTCTCCATGACTTAAGTATCAATCTGTAATATCAAGTGTAGTCTCAAGTATAGTACTCTAGCTAGGAGGAAGAGCATCATCTGAGTGCTTTTCCACACCAAACATGGACCATAAATCCCCCAAACTATCTCCCAAACAAAGGGGATGGACCTCCCTTCATGGATTAGTAGATAATGATGGTGTAAGAATCTAGAGTAATAAATCAGAACCTATGTGTTGAAGATATCTAATACATAAAAATGTACTATAAATAAATCCATTCTAATATGATATCACACAAATATGAAAACTATATAAACATATGAAATGACAATGTTTATCAAATATTACTTTGGATAAAGTCATCAATAATAAATTATCTATAGGATTTTTCAAATTCATACACACCGCTTGATCAAATTAAACCTCATCTTGCCTTGCATTGATGGAATTAATTAACCCAATGGAATCCATCCATTGCTTATTTAGGGTCATGAATGTGAGCTTTGGTAAAAAATGATAATAATATTAAAAAATAATATATTCAATAAAAATATTTATTGTTTAGCTAAATAAGCCAAGTGCAAAAATATCACACACCTTTATTTAGTGAATTAAATGAAAGGCAATGAATCTATATCATCTAGTTTATTAAAAATAATAAGTAGAATCTAAAAATATTTCTCAATATAACATACCATCTGGGTAATGATTATTGAGACTGTCAATTACTTAAACCACAAAGTAACTTATAATTTTATTTCTCCATGAAACAATCATTATATTAAAATATTGATAAATTGTTCATACTCCACATATAAAACAAAAGTTAGTCCAAAACATAACATTATGCTCTATATTTAAAATATTAGATACTTTGATTTAATGTTTCATACAACATTAAGAAAATATAATATAACATTCATTTACACACTATTGTGCATATATATACATATATATAGATGTAAAACCAGTTCAAATTTAGGATAGAGTCCACAATGTTATATTTTACCATGTACGCACACATAATATATTGTATAAATAACATTTGTATATAGCATACACCTAAGATGACATCCAATATCAAATATCTTAGATTATTTTGTATACTCAATGTATATATATCCATTTAATAAAATAGTGCCATAACTTTTTTATAAATGGAATGGATCCTATATACTTGTTTAAATAAAACATGCAAAATTTCATACACTATATGATTTTTCCAATATCTTATAGATCAAATAATAAAAACTTGATTGATTCAAGAATTGACACTTCAATTATATACTTAGAAATAATTTGAACACACAACCGACTATACCAAGTCATGTTACTAATTCATAATACAATCAAAGTCTAGTTTAAGTATTTATTTTTTATAAATAGTCATGTTAAATAAACATGTATTTCAATATTATACATTCAACTGAATCTTTTTTCTACCAGTCCCATATTAAAATTTCATGTATATATTTATTATATAGGGTTGAGTTTATAAACAAAAATCATATATTATATACATGAACCCAACTATATATGACTTGAAACCATATTATTTCAAAAAATCAATTAAGTATCAATGTTTCAGCCTCAAATAGAATCATTCATGAATACTAAAACATAAATTAAAATATATGAATACATTTGAAAACCCAATCAATAGATTTATATTTGAACCCAATACATCAAGTTCATTATTATAGACATCCTAAAACCAATCCAATATATCCCACACACTTTTTCTCTTAAAACCTTGTATTTTCCAAAATACTAGTGTATATATATAATATATATATATATATATACAAACACACACACACACACACACACACATATACAAAATTAGTTTAATTTGAGTATATACATATATATCTATGTTTATAATACATAGTTTAATTTGTATAAATAAAACCCTTAATTTAATACCCAATAAAATCTAAATAGGTTTACCCAGTCAAAATCACACACACTCCAAAGTTTTTTTGCATGTTTATATACCTTAATGAATATATATAAAACTCATTCAAAACAACTTGTGTAAGCCATATTGTATATATATGCATGAGAATAATCTCCTATGTTTGAACAATGATATTTTAATTGCTAGAGAGGTTTAGGGAAAAGTTTATAAAAGCCTATATCAACCATGGTTAAAACCTATGACTCTATGCCAACCTCCTCAAGTTACCCTAAGTTGGATTTATATTTATGTGGAGGTTGAGCCCTCCACAGGGCCCTACATATAACCCTTAAATTTTTTACAAATATTTCAAACAATTGAAAAACCAGTAACCTTAAAAATTCAAAATCTCAATTAATATTTACACATTAGAATTGAATTACAAAACCTACCTTTGAATGCCAAAGAAGAAATATATAATCCTTTCACTTTCATTCACTATCACCTTCTTCTCTTTATGTATACTCTCCTCTATATGTAGTGTGTCATCCCCTTCATATCTCCCACTCTCTTATTTGTATTCTTTTACACTAACCTACTTGCCACCACCTTATCCTCCATTAATGACCAATTTAACTAACTGCATAAATGCATGTCCAAATAACTCAACAAAACTCTTTGTTTTTTTTCATTTTCCACCATGCAAATATAATTAAATCCAATTTTTTTATCAAATGATGCTTATTTGAAGTCACTGATTGGTTAGTAACTGTAATAATCTCAAAGCTTCATTTTAACTAAATAAAATAATCATTTTATAATCCCAATATAATTACATGTCATTGAATTTTGTTATTCCATCATCAACTTCTAGAACTGATAGAGAAACTAAATAAATAATAGTTATAATATTCATGCTAAATATTTCAAAGGCTATCAACTTAGTCGATATAAATTTCCATGCAAAGTCAATCATTTGACTAACATATTAACTATATCGTATATAAATACTAATATACATTCAAGACTATAGTTTAATGCTATAATTCCAACCATAAAACAAACACTTTGTAAATTTAATGATTTCCCAAATCATTTAATAATTATAATCAATGTCTAATGTATTTTGGATATTAATCCCTTGATAAAAATCAAATGTGATGACTTTTAAAATAATGTTATTTATCTTTCAAAATTAAAATTAAAACTATATAATATCATAATAATCATATTTAATTATTATTATCTAAATCATATAGATCAAATAGCAATTATAGAATCCATAATAACATCTTAACATGATCTTATATAACCATATCTAGTAAGGAATTAAGATAAATAAACATAATCAAATTCACTCATTTAGACAAATAATTACGTCAAACAAGATAATTTACATATGATCACTAAATTAACAAAAGCACTCAACACATCAATATGATCATGAATGGTGAATATATGAGTGAAAACATAAAAGATCACAATAGTCATTTCAACACAAAAAAATATTATAACTATATATCAAACAACATAATCATGAAATATAAATGTGGTGTGTGCAGGGGTTTTTGAATTCGTTCTCTATCATTAACCAACATCTTCATCTAAACCACCCTCTTCAATGATGCTCTCCCTTCATCAAAATCTGAGGGAAGGATGTATCCTATATCCACCTCATAATAATGAAGGTAGTTATCTTGAAAGACCATTATATTCATAAAATAATGCATTATAATAATCAAACATAATCATAGTATATAGAATGTTAAATTACTGCTAAATCATAACAAATTAATCATGTAAATTAAGAAACACAAACTATATTATAATTAACATATGTAGTCAAGCTTAATAAAATATTATTTGATCAATTAAACAACCATAATAATTCAAAGACCAAACATGTTATTCACTTAGAAAGTAATTGGTATGTGACACTCTTCCCCCTTAAAGTTGGTCATTGTCTCGATGACATTTATTCAAACACAAGTTATGAATTTAAAACATTATCTAGTAGAAAATAATATAATATGCAATAGTAAATCAAGAAAAAAAATGTGAAAATAACTTGTAAAACTCATCATAGTCCTCTCAAGTGGTACTATCTTCAGAATATTGGTCCTATAGGACCTTGCACTCTGACACTTATCTATTATGCAAATAGAGTTTATGAGTGCTAATTACTCTGATTGGTTCTACCATGACCACTTTGAGGTCCAAAAATTTCAAAGCATTCTAATACAATACATGTGAAGGATCAACAACATACTTTTTAAGATCAGATAGATGAAAGACATTAGGAAAGAGATCTAGATCTGGTGGCAATGTAAGCCTATATGCTACATGGTTGACCACTTCCAAAACCTTGAATAGTCCCATGTATCTTGGTGAAAGCTTTGCTAACTTCCTAAATTTAATCAATATTTTCTGAGGCTTAACCCATAGAAACACTTTATCACCAATATAAAACTACCTAGTTATTCTCTTCAGATCAACATAACTTTAATATCTTTCATTGGCCTCAACCAACCTCTACTTGATTGCCCTAACTTGCTCTTCCATTTATAAAAGCATCTCAAGTCCAAAGACTATCCTGTCTTCTAACCTATCCTAATTGATTAGTGTTCTACACCTAATTCCATATAATGCTTCAAATGGGGCCATATTTAATGCTAAATGGTATGAGTTATTGTAAGAAAACTCAACTAATGGAAGATACTCTTCCTAATTGTATTTATTATCCATGCAATACATACGAAGGAGATCTTATACAATCTAGTTAACTCACTCTATCTGACCATCATTTTGTGGGTAATAAGTAGTGTTGAAGTTTAATTAAGTACCCAAAGTTGAATTTAGAGTCAAGCAAAACATAAAAGTCATCCTTGGATCTTGATCCAAAATGATCTTATATAGAAAACCATTTAATTGATACATTTATTTTATAATTCTCTTCACAAGTGTGGGTGTATCATTTGTCAATTTTTTTTGGTATGAAGTAAGCTACCTTGGTTAGTTTATCAACTACTACCAAGATCATGTCATGCCTATTCTATGATAATGACAAACCTTGGAAAAAGTCCATATTGATCATCTACCACTTCTATTCTGGTATATCATGTGGATATAACAATTTAGCTTGATGCACATGTTTAGCTTTTACATGCTGACATTCCAGACAATAAGACATAAAATCTATTGTATCTCTCTTGATTCCTTTACAAAAATAGAGTGGTCTAAGCTCAGCCATAAACTTGGTTACTCCTGGACATCTAAAATATGGGGCATTGTGTAATTTATTTATCACTATGCTCCTTATATTCTCTCTATTAGGTACATACATTCTACCATTATACCTCAAAAGATCATCATTATTTATCTTAAATTCTTTTTACCTAGGATTTTGAACATTCAGAGATAATGATTTTGTAACTTGATCATATAATTCATCTCCTAACAATAATTTGATCACTTGATCTCTGAAAGTAATCATGATAGTAGACACAACTTTATATACCTCCTATAACTTAGAGAATCAACTAATTTATTCTCCTTACCTTTGATATAGTTAATTTCAAAAGTATAATAGATAATAAATTTAACTATTGTCTTTGATGAGTATTCAAGTTTGATTGGGTGAAGATGTACTTGATTCCTAAGTTATCAGTCTTAAGCTCAAATGGTTTTCCCAATAGATAATGCCTCAAAAATTATAAATCATGAGCAATTACCATAAGTTATAGGTCATGAGGGACATTTCACCTCATATGGCTTCAATTTCCTAGACTCATAGGCTACCATTGAACTATCTTTCATAATAACTCCCCCAAGTCCATCCCTAAATGCATCAATGATCACTAAGAATTGATCATTATGATCAAGAACTCTTAGCACTAGTGCTGAAGTAATCCTCCTTTTTCATTCCTAAAAGGCTACCTCATACTTTTCTAACTAGATGAAACTCTAATTCTTTCAGTGAAGAGAGGTGATTGGATTAGATATCTTAGATAAATTTGGAATGAATTTCTTATAATACCCTATTAATCTCATGAAACTTCTTACCTCATGCACATTCTTTGGTGTTATCCATTCTATAATGGCTCTTATATTTACTAGATCTATTGAAATACCATTTATAGAGATAATATGTCCCAAATACTGCACTTTCTTTTAGAAAAATGTACACTTATAAAATTTTCCATACAATGTATGCTTCTATAAATGCTAAAAAATCAATTCCAAATACTTCAAGTGCTCTTCCTCATCCTTGGAATAAATTAGGATGACATGAAGAAAGACCAAAAAAAATTAATTTAGGTAATATATGAGCACACTATTTAAAATATTCATAAATGTTGTTTGATAATTTGTCAATCTAAATGGTAACACTATGTAATCGTAGTGCCTATATCGAGTCTTGATCATTATTTTCAAAACATCCTCTTCATAGATCCTCAACTAGTGATACCTTGATCTAAGGCCAATTTTTAAAAATATAGTTGCTCTTCTCATTTTATCAAAGATATCATCAATGCACGGAAATATGTATCTATTCTTGATTGTTATTTTATTCAACATCGTGTATTTATGCATAGGTGAAGAGTGTCATCCTTCTTATTGATAGAGATAACTGGTGTACTTAGAGGTGACACACTTGGTTGAATCAACCCTTTAGACAAAAAATCCTAAAGTTTTGCCTTTAAATCAACCAATTCAGTGGTTTTCATTATGTATGATACCTTAGAATATGGTTTCAATCCAGGTATGATATCAATCAGGAAATTAAACTCATGTTTGGTTGGCAATCCTAGTAATTCTTCTAGAAAGATGTCATGGAAGTTTATCAAAAAAGGATAATCTTAAATAGATGGTTCCTTAGATTATTCCATCTCATTTATCTTAAGGATAAATTCCTAACATACCTTTATTTGAGATTTTTTGATTTGAATTACAAAAATTTGCCTTAGCTTCAACCCCTTCTCTCACCTTGAAGTTGTGTTTGATTTCCAAAATCATCTTAACACTTAACCTTCTTCAAAAAGTAGTCAACCTTGGATTTATGCTTTGCAAGATAATTGAATCATAAGATCACATCATATGATATCAATGGTACTACATAAATATCTAATAATTTAGTACAATCATGCAACCTAATCTCTACTTTGACTAGACACTTATCAACCTTGACCTTTAATTCATTCCCATATTGTACTAACCATGCATTTTCCATTACTCCAACATTTATAAATAATTTAATAAGTATTATAGGATAAATAAAACATTGTGTAGCTCATGTATTAATCAAAATAGAAATTGGATGATAAAAAACAATACTTGATAGTTATATGGGTGAAGCTTGATACTTAGCTTATCGATTGTCAATAGTTGCATGAATCCATTGTTGAAATGTACTTTGCTAAGAAGATTAACCCTTTCTCTTTGATTTTTACTTAAGACATTCTCGAGTAAAATGGTCACCTCAACAAATGAAGCAAACTCCAACTAGTCCTTTCCTTTTAGTCTATTGGTTTCCATTGAAACCACCCTTGAAACAATTATCATGTTTCCTATTCCTTGATCCACTATTGAACTTGGAATTTTGATTCTTTGACTAACTCTTGGAATTTCCAATCATCTACTTCTAGTTCTTCTTGAAATTTGGTTTAGAAATTCCAAATTTATTTTTGAACCTATCTCTAACTTGGGCAAGAGACTTCAGTTTTTGATCCTAATTGATCACCTTTTTGAACATCTAATTCATGGTATATGGACCATGAACATCTACTTCACATCCTATTTATGGTTTCAATCCCATGATAATTTTCCTAATTTTGAACCTCTCATCTATTTGTACATAAATACAAAGCTTGGTGAATTGATCTTAGTATTCATTTATCGATAAATCCCTTTGCTCAAGATTTTAAAAATGTTTAATATTTTGATCAAATTACAACTATGAAATCCATCATGACCTAAAAGGTGTCACAAATTATTCTCAAGTGGTGGTGGTTAAGTTGAGGTTCATCTCAGTCTTCTTGTTAGCCTACCAATTTTTTGCTTCACCAATAAGCTGATAAGATCCCTATACTACTTTCATGACTTCAGAATAATTATGAATCTCAAAATACTTCTCCATTTATATTAGTCATGATTTATCTCCATCTTCCAAAATAGTTCCATCGAAATTGGGTAGATTCACCTTTTACATGTCACCTACCAACTCTGTAGCCACTCAAGTTCTTACATCATGTGTCACCTCCTCATGCCTCTTCTCTTGAAGATGTTCTTAATCATGAGGATGATTTTCAAGTTACTCTTGAGCATTATCCTCTTGATGGCCATGAACTTCTTATTCTAGGGATATGATTCAATCCCTAGTCTCTTTCATGGTTACAAGGATTTGGTTCAACTTTATAGCTTGCTTAGTGGAAAAATGATTTAGATCAATAGGGGGTTTGATATTCAAATTACCCTAACATATTAGTCTAGAACAAACCATTATTATTTCTATTTATTAGGAGAATAAATTTGCATTAGCGAACTCATTATGTCCTAGAGTTTGAGCCTCAACTCTAATATCATAATGTAACAACTCCACTAGATTTTATTAGAATATAACAATATTTTAAAAAAATATTCATATTCTACATATAGATTTCACTGTAAGAAACCTAACTAGTGATATTTAACTAAAATTTATTAATTTAGTTAACCAAAAAGGTTTATAGCTAATCCACTTAGCTAAGGATCACCATGAAAAGATATGAAAATCATGAATAATATTGAATGACCATAAATATTGCATCAAATCATAAATGATATTATAAAAATTCAAACATGATTGATACAACATTACTATCACTACTGTAGAAGTATAATGCATAAATGTTACAATTCTTAGCAATATATAATAATATATCAAATCATAAAACATGATACAAATATTCACAGAGTAGAGTCTCCATGACTCAAGTATCAATCTATAATATCAAGTGTAGTCTCAATTATAGTACTCCAACTAAGAGGGAGAGCATCATCCAAGTGATTTTTCACACCAACCATGGACCATAGATCCCTTGCACTATCTCCCAAACAAGGGGGTATGACCCTCCATTCATATATGGGTAGATAATGGTGGTGTGTGAATCCATAGTAACAAACCAAAACTTGTGTGTTGAATATATCTAATACATAATGTGTACCATAAATAAATCTACTCATACTACACATATAAAACAAAATTCAATCCAAAACATAACAATATGCTATGTATTTAAACTCTTAGATACTTTGATTTAATGCTTCATATACATTAAGAAAATATAATCTAACATTCATTTACATATTAAATGATAATAATATTATCAATCACTACACTATTGTGTGTGTGTGTGTGTGTGTGTGTGTGTGTGTGTGTGTGTGAATGTGTGCGTGCGTGTGTGTGTGTGTGTGTGTGTGTATATATATATATATATATATATATATATATATATATATATATATATATATATATGGTTAAATATACCATTGTGGACTATATCTTAAATTTGAATTGGTTTTACATTTATGTGTGTGTGTGTATCTTTGAATACCATTATAGTATTGTATAAATAACATTTTGTATATATTATACACCTAATATGACATCCACTATTAAATATATTAGAATATTCATTATATTCAATGTATATATATATCCATTTAATAAAATAGTCCCACAACTCTTTTATAAATAGAATAAATCCTATATACTTGTTTAAATTAAACATGTAGAATTTCATACATTTTATTAATTTTTACAATATCTTATAAACTAAATAATAATAACTTAATCAATTAAATAATTTACACTTAAATTATATGCTCAAAATAAATTCAAACACATATTTGACTATACCCATTCATGTTACTAATTTGTAATACAATCAAATTCTATTTCAAGTATTTATTCCTTATACACATTAATGTTAATAAATGTATATTTCATTATTATACATTCAACTGAATCATTTTTCTATGAGTCCCATATTAAAATTTCATGTATATATTTTTTATATAGGGTTGAGTCTATAAATAATAGTCATACATTATATATACCTGAACCTAACTATATATAGATTGAAACCATATTATTTCCAAAAAACCAATTAAGTATAAGTATCTATGTTTTAGCCTCTAACATAATCATTCATAAATACTAAAACATAATTTAAGTTGTATGAATTCATTTGAAAACCCAATCAACATATTTTTATTTGAACCCAATACATCAAGTTCATTCTTACAGAAATCTTACATCCAATCCAATATATCCCACACACTTTTTCTCTTAAAACCTTATATTTCCCAAAATATTAGTATATATATATATATATATATATATATATAATAAATTAAATATGATTGTGTGTGTGTGTGTGTGTGTGTGTGTATATGTATGTATGTGTGTGTGTGTATGTATGTATATGTATATACTACACAATTTAATTTGTATAGAGAAAATCCTTAATTTAATACCCAATAAAATACAAATAGGTTTACCCGGTCAAAATCACACACAGTCCAAATTTTTTCCCAAAGTTTATATACCTTATTGAATATATAGCAAACTGGTTCGAAACAACATGTTCGAGCAGTATTATATATACCCATCAGAATAATCTCCTATGTTTGAATAGTGATATTTGAGTTTCTAAAGAGGTTTAGGATAGAGATTATAAAATCCTATATCAACCATGGCCAAAAAATATAGCTCTACCCCAACCTCCTCAGGTTACCTTGGGTTAGATTAAGAGTTATGTGGAGATTGATCCCTACACAAGGCTCTAAAATAAACACTTTGTAAATACAATAATTTCCCAAATCATTTAACAATTATAATAAATGTCTAATGTATAATGGAAATTAAGCCCTTGATTAAAATCAAATAAAATGACCTTTAAAACAATGCTATTTATCTTTTAACATTTAAATTAAACCTATATAATATCATAATAATAATCTTTAATTATTATTAACTAAATCCTATAGATCAAATAACAATTATAAAATCCATCATAACATCATAATGTGATACTATAAATACATACCTAATAAGGTAGTAAGATAATTAAACATAATCAAATTCACTCATTTATCCAAACAATTATGTTAAACAAGATAAGCTACATATGATCACTAAATTAACAA
The DNA here is from genome assembly GCA_037957365.1 of Torreya grandis. Lineage (NCBI taxonomy): Eukaryota > Viridiplantae > Streptophyta > Pinopsida > Cupressales > Taxaceae > Torreya > Torreya grandis. Next base: position 3,346,070 of record JARHVA010000104.1, read on the forward strand.
AATTACTCAACACATCAACATGATCATTAATAGTGACTATATTAGTGAAAACATAAAAGATCACAAAAGTGATTTAAATAAAAAAACAAAATATACTATAAATATCTATCAAACAACATAATACTAAAATATAAATGTGGTCTATGCAAGGGTTTCTAGATTCATTCTAATTCATCCCCCAACATCTTCATCTAAACCACCCTCTTCGATGATGCTCTCCCTCCATCACACTCTGAGGGAAGAACCTGTCCTACATCCACCTCATAAAAACAAAGGTAGTTAGCCCAAAAGACCATTGTATTCATAAAATAATTTGGTATAATAATAAATAATGATCATAATATACAAAATGTTAAAGTACTACTAACTCATAGCAAACTAATCATGTAAATTAAGTAACACAAATTATCCCATAATCAACATTTGTCATCAAGCTTAATAAAATATTAATTAATAAAATAATCAACCATCATAATACATAAATCAAACATGTTATTCAAGTTAGATAGGAATTAGGATGTGACATCCTTCCTCCTAAATCTAGTCATTGTCTTGATGACATATATTCAAACACAAGTTATGAATTTAAAACATTATCTAATAAAAAATAATATAATATGCAATAATAAATTAAGTAAACAAATGTAGAAATAGCCTGTAAAACTAATAATAGTTCTCTCAAGTGGCACTATCCTTAGAATATTGATCTGATAGGACCTTATATTGTGACACTTCTCTATTATGTAAATGGAGTTTGTGAATGCCAAGTACTTTGATTGGTTCTACCATGACCACCCTAGGTCTAGAACCTAAAAATCATTCCAATCCAACACATGTGAAGGATAAATAACATAATTTTTAAGATAAGACAAATGGAAGACATTATGCAAAAGAGCTAGAGCTGGTTGTAATTTAAGCCTATTTGCTACAGGGTTGACCACTTCTAAAAGCTCAAAGAGTCCCATATATCTTGATGAAAGTTTCATTGGATTCCTAAATTTAATCAAGATTTTATGAGGCTTAATCCGTAGAAACACTTTTTTACCAATATAAAATTGCCTAATTATTCTCTTCAGATCAACATAACTTTTTTGTCTTTCATTGACCTCAACCAACCTTTGCCTAATTATCCTGACTTGCTCTTCCATTTATAAAAGCATCTCAAGTCCAAATACTACCTTGTTTTCTAACCTATTCCAAATAATTAATGTTCAACACCTCATTCCATACAATGCCTCAAATGGAGCCATATTTAATGATAATTGGTATGATTTTTTATAAGTAAAATCAACCAATGGAAGATACTCTTCCCACTTGTATTGTTGATCCATGCAATACATATGAAGGATATCTTATAACATATGGTTAACTCATTCTATCTAACCATGAGTTTTTTGGTGATAAGTAGTGCTAACGTTCAACTAAGTACCCAAAGTTGAATTTAGATTCAACCAAAACCTAGAAGTCATCCTTAGATCTTGATCTAAAATGATCTTATATGGAAAACCATGTAATCAATATTCTTCCTTTATAAATCTCTTCACAAGCATAGGTACATCATCTAGAAAATTACTTGGTATAAAGTGAGATAACTAGGTTAGTTTATTAACTACTACCAATACAATGTCATGCCTTTTCCATGATAAAAACAAACCTTGGATGAAGTCCATACTAACTACCTACCACTTCCATTATGGTATGTCATTTGGATATAAAAATCTAGTTGGATGCATATGTTTAGCTTTCACATGCTAACCTTCCAGATAATAGGACATAAAATATAATATATCTCTCTTGATTCCTTTCCAAAAATAGAGTGGTCTAAGCTTAGTTACAAGTTTCCTCTAATTCATCCTTTGCCTTAGTCAGTTTTATTAAAATGGACAAAAGTTGTGTTAAAATTGATTTATTTCACTAATTTTGTATGCATATTTGTTATATTCCAAAAGACATATATTTTCTTCTAAATTCTTTAGTAATTTAATTTTCAACTCAAATATTTATGACTAAACTTATTTTCCTTTAGCCTACAGGTTCATAACTCGATCCTAGTGCCTCATGGTGACCTCCTAGTAGTCCCAGGCCTTGCCTAAAATACTTTCAACACTTGGTCAATTTTATAAAATTATCCAAGGGACACATGACACTTTTCCACTACTTAAAAAGACTTATTCAATTTTTAAGAGTTTTCCTAATGGGTATCCACATCAACAAATCTCTTGGCTACTGAAAAGCAAGATGATGCCATGCAATGAAATCCTACTATGTCACTATCTTGGCGATGTTTATACCATCACAAAGCCTCTGGGATAGTAGGTTGGAAAGATGATGCCATGTGACATCATTCCCTACCCTACCCTAATAGATGTTTTCATATAACCCATAAATGATGTCAAATCCCTAGGAAAGTGGGAAATAAAGATCATACCACATGGCACAATCCCCCTACTCCACTATCGTAGGCTGGTCCATGTAACTTTAAATCCTAGCCAAGCTCTAGGTGAGTAAGATAGAGCCAGATGAAATGATTTCAATATATCATCACTAAAAATGTTAGCATACCATATAGGCCTAAGATGAACAATAGGAGAATGAGGAAGAGCCACATGGAAAAGTCATCAAAATTGTCTAGTGGCCATTGAATGACAAAAGTGAGAAATAGAGATAAATCCTACAGATGATGACAAGTTTCCAAGTGGTAAAATGGGACCCAAAAAATCAAATCCATTCATATGGTCAAGGAAAATAAAAGATAATCCATGTGGTAAATACCCTATTGAAATAAAAGACACACTGGTAGTATAGCTATCAAAGCATGATCATAAAATTGATATCTTGACTAGATGTCAAAACTATCGAAGGCCCAAAATAAAATGTGCATTTAATTTGATTTATGAGATCAAATAATAGATAAGAATTATGAATAATATGGGAATAATTAATATGGTGTAAATGGTGGGATTACATGAAGAACATAAAAGACAAACCCAACCTTAAAGAGGTTTATCAATTGATTATGCAGAAGCATGGGTGGCTAGTAATCCCAATGTAATCCCAACTACTTCTTAGTACCTAGTAAATGAACACTGATCTAGATTTGCTTCAAAGTCAAAGGTAAGAGGTTATTTTAAGTATTTTTATAATGATTATTTAATTGATTTGAGAATGTGGTAAGTTTGTGGAGAAGAAAAGTGGTAGAGAAAGAAAGACATTAACATTAGGAGTAATCAAATGACTATGTAGAGCTTCATGGAGATAAGATTTAGATAAGACATTCAACTAAAAATTGATTTCAAAAGAAGGAGAATGTCATGTCTAAAATAACTATGGTAATGACAAGATAATATGATCATATTTTTAAGGAAGGGTATCCTAAGAATTAAAATTTCAAATCTGATTTTTCTAACTGATTAAAGCTAAATGTAATTAATGATCTTGATATTAAATTGGTTTATTTAAGCCTACGGGTTTTTTTGTAGAAGGGGTCAAGAGATTTTTAACTAAGATTCTATCTAAATGCTTCCACAAATACACCTACAATTATGACTCTATCTATGCATTATTTATCTTCCATTATTTGAATACAATTATAATTGATGCTAAAAACATTGTTATTATCTTGGACTGATACTGTAAATATAATTGAATTGAGATCTACTAGTTTAATTAAGTTCACTCTCTTTATCTGTTCTCTCTAGTATGAAATGTCCTTTGTTATGTTGGATACTTTGTTACTTGATAATTACATGTACTCTAGATAAAATATTGTGGATTAAATGTTTCCCTTTTTTGTGCCCTCAAAAGATTTCTTGTTATGTGATTGTGGTTTGTGTATTAGTTTTACTAGTGATACAATGGTTTATTGTAACAAAGTGAGCCTTGATGATTTATCAGCATTAACTAGTTTAGCATAATCACACAACTTATTACATACCCTACCCTGTATTGTTCATTTTATGTTTTTTTATGAGTGATTTCCTTTCCCTCTATAAATAATTTTATATAGTCTTGACCATACCTGTAACCCACTCGATATTATGAAGCAACAACTAAGTGTGAGCCTTTGGTGGACCAGTTCATATGTTTTCCAATGCTATGTTTGTTAAGTGAAATCTTGGCCTTTAGATCACCAACAGATCCTCAAAACAAGAAGACTTTGTCCTACTAGGTTTGATTTGTAGGTACTTCTTTTAGAATATTCAATCCAATGAGTAAATTCTAAGGGCAAGTCACTTGTTGAGACCAACAATACCCTTTAGGCATTTTAGCATTTAAATCATGTTGAAATATTTTTAATAAAATTTACTTCTACTTTATTAAAGGAAATTTAAATAGTATACATGATTGATAAAATAATGTTTCCAATAAATTTAATTATAAATATACTCATTTTTTCATTCATTTGAAATTATATATTTCTCATTAAAGGGTTACAAAGGAAGGAAAGGGTGTGCAACACCTAAAACTTGCCTCAATAAATCTTATTAAAATTTCCATTATTTTTAAAAATAAGTTCAATAAATTTACAAATCCAAACAATCTAATTAAATAATGTTACAAGCAACCAAATCATGGTCTTTATGTTTCCAAAAAGCATCCACATACTCCAAAATGTTACCTGCAAGACTAAGGAAATGAGAGGCTTGCCTCCCATCTATTTTTCATCACAAAATTGATCCTAGGCACCATTGAGCCATGTAATCTCATATTTGATCATGGATGGTATCAAATAAAATTTTATAATCAAGATGGAAAGTATGAATCCTTTACAAGATGAAGGAAACTAGGCAAACCCTTCTAGTTTAACACTCTTCGTTGTAAGTGGAAACACTTTTTCACTCGATTCCAAAATGGATAGAAATATTAAAAAACATTAGAAATTTACCTAAATATATATTATAATAGGGAATATTTTTGTAATTTTCATTCTAAGATAATAATATGTGCATTATTTAAATTACCATTCTATGGCAATGACACATCTATGCATAATTCAAATTACCATTTATCACAATGTCACGTACATGAATGACTAAAACAAATCATTTTATGGAAGAGAACAATATTTTATAGAAGGGAGGATGGTATTAATAATTAATCATCAATATCTCATTCTTAATCTTAAAATTTTATCATATGACAATGAGGAAAAAGCATGAGTCCCTATCCTCTCACCTCTCAATACAAATAAATAAGCTAAACCCATGTAGGAAACCTAACCCTATAATATTAAATAAAAATAAAATAAAAAAGTAAAGATAAGTGGGAGGAAAATAACCCAAAACCCTCACAAATGGATCATCAAAATTATAATGGTCTTAAGCTCAAATAATATTTAAAAATCATAAATTTTATGTTTTCATAATCCATGAAATATAAAATATTTTTTTGGATAAATTGTGTGCAATGTTTTTTCCCTCAACATTTTAGATCACAATCCATGATCCATCATCAAAAATAACATTAATGTGTGAACAATGGAATTTTTTATACCTTCATATATCCAAACATATCTTACATATAGATGTTAAAAATTTAATTGTTTCAAACATCTAACTATTTTTAAAACGTCATAAAAAACTTAACAAAACTAAAATATTAATAAATAACATGTCTATTATTATTATTTTTGAAAAAAAATTATATGAAATATCAATTATATTTAAATAATAAAACTCTTCAACAAACCTGATATATATATATCATGTTATTAATTAATATAATATATTATTATATTTAATAGATTAAATATTTAATGTAGAAAAATATTTATTTTAATACCATGATCAAATAAATCTACCTTTTTTAATACTATGCATCAACACAACCCCCCCTCCCTGCCGTCCCGGCCGTCCCGCCTGCCGTCCCGCCCGCCCACACCAACTAACGTTGTTATTAGTTAAATTAAAAAAAGATGATATTTGATATATTAAATATTTAACTTAGAAAAATTAAAAATAAAATATATATTATAACACTATGACCTTTTATTAAAGATAAACAAAATTGTGAATCATCATCAAAACCATTTCATATTAATGTTTTTATATTTTTAAAATGTAATAAGAATATGCATGTTATTTATTAGAATATTAATTTTCCATTTATTTTAATCCATTTTAAAAATAGTTAGTTTTTTAAAATAACTATTTTTTAGTGATTGCATAGAAGACACCATCGGATCTATAAAATTTTCCAAAATTTAATTGTAAAAAAGGTATTTTTATTATTGGTGATGGATCACATATTATGATCCCAAATTTTGATGGAAAAATGTTTCACATAATTTATCAAAAAAAATTATAATATTTAATAAGACAAAATATTGTAAGTCAGAAGGTCTTCCCAATCCAAAAAATATATAAAATTTGAAATAAATAAATAAGAAAAAAAATTGAAAGAATAAAATAAATGTATGAGTGTTTTACTGGAGACCCTATATTTGGTCCACCACTTAGGAATTACCCAACCCTCTCCTAATGGTATTTCAAAAAATATATCTCCAATATTTTAAGGCTCCTTCTCAATCTCTTCTAAGCTTAACCTCCGATGTCCAATTTTTTAAAAAGAAAAATTGTGCACAAGGATATTCCTTCCTAAACTTATATGAAAAATGTATTAAATCCTTTTCCCACAGGAATGTGACACTATTACATTCCCTTTGTTATGTCTTTCTACAAAAATTTCTCCTAATAACTCCACTTACATGTGACATAAATTCTACTTATGGGCCATGTGAACAAAATGGACCCCTTAAATTTAATTAATTCCTCCTATATATAATGCATCAATTTAATGCATCAATGAGCCACTCTTATTCCTAAAAAGTAAAAAATAATTTCTAAAAATACTCTTTTATTAACCCATAAATTAAAAGTTCCTATATTTTACCTATAAGAAGACAACTTGCATGTTACACTACTTTAAAAGTGGGTTTATTATTCTATTTAGATTTATCAAGTTTTAAAGTAGTAATTGACTTACCCAAAATCCAAATTGACCCTATATAGGATTATATAACTTATATGGGTGAGGGAAAATGTCTTAGAATTAAGATATACTCTTATAATAATAAATAGTTCCAATTAGAACACAAACTAGGCAATAACATTAAGTGAATAAGATTAAATATATGACCCTAATGGAAATGGTAATCCCATGATACTAATATTTAAATATCCTTTAATTGGAAATCCATGTTTACTACACACTCAATGTTCATGTCAAAACGTATAATCCTCAACATGGCTAAAGTAATAAATTGCATAATGATAAAACAAACAATAAAACATGCATTGCAATCATTGAAATAAAACAAAGATATAAATAAAATAATCACCACATGTAGTAATCAATCATAATATAAATAAATATATAATCAAGTTTATTATTAATGATTACATAAACATCAAATCTATCTTTATTAGGTAACATCCATAATATGTGTACATGGAATAAAAATGTAAATAAACTAGTTCTAATTGTAAACATTAATACATAAATAAGTACATATAGGTATTTCACTAAGGACAATTATAAATCAAAAGTAATATAATAATTCTTGTAATTTTTTTGTCTTCACAAAAACTCCATAATTGACCTCAAAATATAGCCACATCTCTATTGGAGTGTTACATGTCATTACACAAGGGTAGGATACTTATTATCTATCATTCATGTCACTTATATTTTAGCATAATTACCTAATACTTATCATTAGTGGTGTATTTAATAGGTCTTAAAGAATGGTAAACATGTCATGGGAAGGTAGGAGCATTTAATTTTATATAAATCATATCATTTATAGGGCATAGCTTATGCACCACTATTTTTCCTAAACCAAATCCTTAAAAATTAGGGTTTTTAAACTTTTTGATGTTGTAAAATCCTAATAATTATAAATTTATTATCATGTACTATATTTGATAATTATTTCATATAACCTTAGTGGTAACTCTCCATTTTTCCTCCACATTATTCCCAAAATCACATCAATGGTTATTACTACTATTTGACCACATCCCACTTCTTTTGACACTTCTTGTACATCACACTTCAAATTTAACTCCTTTTTACAAAAAAATAGATAAAGGATTGTGAGTTTTAGATTGTAATATCATCTAGAATACAATTGGATTTTATTTCTAGCACCCATATCCTATGAAATAACCCATTTATTATATCAAATTTTTATACTAGTACTTACATTATATGGTTATGTTGTCTACTAAGAATGTCAAACATAAGCATTGATTAGATTTAATTCACTTCCTTTATTTTTTTAACATATTTTTTATTTTATTTCTTATTTAATTACATTAGATGTCACATTTATCCATACTATCACATCTCAATTTTAATTTTATTTCTAATATAGTAACATTCGATGTCACATATTTTGATGTTACCACAAGTCTACACATTATTTCCATTAGTTATTTGATTATAAAATATATTTTTTCTCACATTTTAAATGAATAATGAAAACACATCACCTATAAACATATTACAACATAAAATACAACATGTGATTAACTATCAATAAATCACAAACACACACATGTGTGCTCACCCCCACACACACAATCCCTAATAAAACATAATATATCATATAGATCATATGTCTTCAACACCTCTATAAGAGTGTGGGATGATACTATGTGAAGACAAATATTCTCTAATGGTTTGAGGAATGGATTTATCTTTAAAATATAATCCATATTATTCACCTTGTGAGATGGCTACCTAAAAAATTTACTCAATAAAATTGTGTCATCTCACTATCCTAACCATAATAGTGGCCATATGTGCCTAATTATTTGTCATTGTGACTTTATAAACATCCATAACTTGTTAATGTAAATACCTAATTTTAATATAGGCCTTATAATTATAATGTTATTATCATGTTTTTATAAATATTTATCATTGGTTAAAAAAGGGCTCTTATTAAAATATTTTCCTTTGTGTGGGGCCCCATCAAACCTTTCCTCACTATTAATTCCTAAGGATCTTATGACCTGACATTGTTTTTCCTTTAGATACTTAAAGATACTCATTCAAACCTATAGATATATATTTATAGGGTTTTTTTTAACCCTAGCCACTATTAGAGTAGTCTGATATTGATTTTATCACTATTTTAAGTTTTTATATTCACAAAATTTTACAAATATTCAACTCAAATATACTTAAAATTCACTTAGCCCATGCATGAATAGATTGACCTCCTCATCCTCATTTTATCGGTCCCTATTTTAATCATTAACATATTTTTCCAAGATAAAGTATGTTTGAATTTTTTTTCTATAAGGTAATGTGGGAACAAAAAAATGGTATCCTCAATATATGTTTATGTCAATAATTAAAACTATAATAAATAATTATTGAATGCCCCTCTCCTCCAAAAATCAACAACTCTAGTCCACTCCTCATATATAGTATTTATCAAGATATGTTTATGTCAATAATTAAAAATATAATAAGTAATTATTGAATGCCCCTCTCCTCCAAAAATAAACAACTCTAGTCTACTCCTCATAAATAATATTTAAATATTTCAACCAATCCTTGGTCCATGCATATTTATTACATGATTTCAACTATGGCGAACCACATAGATTTCTATCCAAGCATGGTTATGCATCAAAAATAATATACACATTTTTTTTTGTATAACTTAATCTTCAAATATCTTTCTCCAACCACTTATTTTTATATAAAACATTACTCCTTAATTCCTCCTTATCAAACTCAACAAAAATCATATTTAATTGGACCTTCATAAACTTGATATTGATGCATCATGTCATAGGCATCTATGATCTCCATATTCCATTAGAACATTGTTAGTGTAGGACTTTATTTTCTATTTATTTATTTATTTTGTTTAGGTTATTCCTTCACATGTGGTTTAGCTTGCTTAGGTATCATTTTTCACAAGGAGTTACTTGAGCATCATTTTATCTAGTTGGTAGGAGTTACTCCTTAACCGACTATTATGGGTATGGGTGGTACATGCCTATTCTAGGCTCTTTACCACTATTTTAGGGGTGGTTACTTGTCATATATCCTATTTTTACTCCTTTTTTAAAGATGAATACATGGAGGATTTGCATGGTTTTCAATCTTAATTTATCTCTCTTATTCATTTTCCATTATTTCTTTGTTTAAGCTACAATACATTTAGTTTTTCATCTTTGATCTTGGTAGGATATTTGACAATAGTGGAATCAAAATATTATTCTTTTTACTGTTCTTTTACTTGGTTCTATGAATACTAGGTCTCATACAAAAAAATAAAACAATTGTAATGTAAAATTATAATCTAAGCCAAAATACTTAGACATTAATTTGAGGTAAAGCAAGAGACCACAAAGAACCTGATTATGAGAATAAAGTATAAATAAATGATTGTGTGTCTTTTTCATGAAGAAATAATATAACATAAAGATCATTTAAGTATATCAAAAACATGTCATCATAAAATTAAATGTATCATATAATTTACCTCTATAATTTTTTTGGCTTTATTAATACAAACCATGAATGTAATATCATATTACAATAATCACCATAAAATGATAGTATTTACTCATGTATATCATATAATATGTTTTATTTAAAGGGCACATAAGTATTAAAGCATAATGTGAGGGGGATAATAAAATCATATTTAAATATTGTTAAAAAAAATATCATATTTTGTGGTAAATGAAAAAAAAATTACTTGAAAAAGAACTATACAAGATAACTAGATGTATACATACGTACTTAGGATACCTAGATTTTAACGAAGGCTAAATGTACAAAGAAGGTTCTAGAATAGTGAAAAATAGCATCTATAAAGTAGAGAATGATCTAATAAATAAAAAATTATTAGACCATATGACTAGAATTAGAGGGAATAATTATAAAATTTATCCTAAAATAGGTCAACATATTCTGAAAGTGGTTGTGTAGAGATATATGGCCTAAAACATTTTGAAAATATTCAACAAAATATGATGTCTAAAAACCTCTTTATTATTTGAAAATAGATGTACAAAGATGTTATAACTATTTCTCCTTCACTATAAATCAAGTCAACACTTACTCTGGGATAAACATTTGGTTTCTTTAATTATTTTATTCATTCCCCATCCTTTTGTGTGTTTGAAATTTTTGAAACCAAAACTCATGCTTGTCATCAATAAAAATATATTTATGATTTATTTTAAATATTTATCTTACGAGTTGAGGGATAGTAAATATAACTATATTTTCTTTCACTTAGCCCTTTTTTTGTATAATCTTAAGTATAAAAGGAAATCAATATATATGATATCCATATTTCATTCTTGTAAGTGTAAAATATGATCAATTCATGTTATAAATGTGTTTTAATTATTTTATGATTAATGTGATGTAAATGAAGTAAAAATATGAATATTTAAATTATTTAAATAGGGTAATAATCATAAAAATATAAATTTCAAAAGGTACATTGATATTTCACTTACTATATTTTGAATGATTAAGGAAATGGGGGAGAGTTATACACGTTAATTATGTTTTTTGTAACTCATTGTGTTTATCATTTTCTATTAAATGTATTTGTATCTACTATGTAACCATTTATATCAAGAAACATGATTCCAAATCTTGTGTAGACATTATAAAAAAAACTTTGATAGTGAATAATATTTTTAGACTCTATTAGTACTACCCATGTTGACTGTGTAAGTCTATAACACCTTACACTAGTACAATTTAACCCATAGATGAATTTTAAGAGCATGATTGCCTTATATCCTAGGTAATGATATTTTATTCCCATTCTCTTTTATTTGAATCCCTAATCACATTTTTGACACAATATGACCCTTGAAAAATGGATTATAAAACTAAGTTGGATAAAACCAACCACTCCCTAATAAGTGATTTAACATTGCCTACATTATAAAATCCAAATATGGATTTAAAAAAAATAGTTCTCCCACCTATTTTTGTACACCATGATGAAAATTTTTGAATGAAATTTTAGATTTCAACAGTTAGAACTAGGAAACTTTGACCTATATTTGTATTCAAACTTTGCTCTAGGACTAATATGTTTAGGTTTATTCATGTATTTATGAATTTTTTATAATGTATCAAAAGAGTAATAATATATTTCTCAACCTTTGAAGTGATTCTTAATGTAATATCGAAGTAAGTATAGTGTTAAGATTTATTTGTATTTATAGCTAATTTTTTGATATGTCACACTATGATTGACCCATGAAACATCCCTAGGCTAACCTAATGGAGACTTATTAATTTTAAAATAACCATTAAGTGTTTATAGACACTATTGGTAGAAGTAGACACTTACAACAAAAACATAACTATCTGACTATTTATGCTACTATACTAGAAGTGAGAATAAGAGATCTAAGCCATGTATATTTAGGATTTTAGAGTTTTATTGTTTAGACTAGGGTGAACCTAAATATGTGTATCTAGTTAATTGGGTTTAAAAAGATAAAAAGTGTGTATAAGTATAGTAGAAAGTTTATGCATAGGCTAGTATGGGCTATAATTATCCTCTTTCTCTCAAAATACTAGGACTCAAATAAATTCAATCAAATAGTCTATTAAATACTTGGGCAATCAAGTAAAGACCAAATTAATCACAAATATATAATAGAGGGAAACCTATAATGAAAATGTCATTCCAAATCCTAAGAATATGACACAAGGATGTTGCTCTCACTTAACCTCAATAAAGGTAAATGGTTGTATAATATGATCAAATTGAAGGATGGGTTAGAATGATTGTAAATGGGTAAGGTGAAATGGTCAATGAAATGGGGGTGTATTCAATCCAAAATGATTTATGGTAAGGATAATAAATCCTATAGCTACACCATCTTATTTGGTATAGAGAAAGTAATATCTAATATAATAATTAAATAAAGGACAACATATAGATTAGAAATACTTACCTTCAAGTGGACTTGTTGATGATTCAATCTCCCCCTTTGCTTAAGTGGAGATTTTAAAGTGATTTTTTAGGTTGAATACCTTAAATGTTGGATGAATACCTAGACATCCTCATTTAGGAGATCTCAGTGATCCTTAATGACCTTCAATGACACCATAAGACAAGACTCCTCAAGATAAAATTCTAGAAAAAGAACTCTCCCAAATAGTACTTAGGGCATAGGTGCAAGTATAAAAAAAGTAAATGAGTGTTATATATCATTATTATAAGGTGACTGTGAAAGTATCAAATCATTGGGAAAATGTATGTTAACACATGGATAAGAACCACATTGTCATTTCTATTGTGTAATTTGTTTAGGTTGTTTCATGGTTAAGTCTAATTTATTCTTCTTTTGAACACATAGAGTTATGAAGAAAAAAAATATGATATGATGCATTTGTGGGTTAATAATGGATTAAGAGGTTATAATAATAACCTTTAGAATATATATAGTCTTCAGATTATAATATAATGGGTTTCTAGTTGTTGGAATGCTAAGTAGTTTGTAGGATGCTTTTAGTGACTAAGAGCGTTGTAAAGATTGTAGTAGAGGTTTATGCTTTGATTAAATATATGTAATAAAGGTTTCATTTGCTGTAATATTGTAATAGATACTCACTAAGTTGTTTTATGGTATTTCTATGTAATTAATCCTATGTTCTCTAAGATTTGGTGTGCAAAAATAATATCCAATTGTATTTATTCTATGATATCTCTATTTATTGAATAATTACATGTAATCTATGTGTAAGTATATTATTTCTAGTTAAACATATATGATATTACTTTAAAATTTGATATTATGCACTTACCTTAAGCTTCTTGTAGTTTTTAAGCTAGATCACACAAATAATCCTATAATCAACATGTTCTAGTGAAACTCCATGACCTCTACTAATAATGGTGTGGTGAGCATGGATATTGATATCCAAGGAGATGTTTCAATGGTTACCTAGTCAAAGTGAGGTATAAATCTAGTTAGAATAGAATATTCATAATTTTGTAGAGGGAGAAGCATAAAGGATAGGGTGTAATTTGAAATATATTATACAATAACATATCTATAACAAGACCTATTAGATCTTTTGGTGAAAATTACCTACACTATTATCCACTTGGTTGGACCAATTAGAATATGATTGTCTTTGATTTAGATCTATTGATTTTATTACATTGACTAAAGAGAAGATAGAGTGGTTACATAACCTCAATACTAGTTGAACTTGTGCGATTGATCATTGGATATTTACTTCCATTAACAAATACATAAAAAAAGTTTTAAATATAAGGTTATATAACTTTTAAAGTGTTAAAGGACCTATTTTTTAGGAGGACAAGAGTTAAATTTATATGATTCATATTGTTGATCAAGATGTTGGCTATAGAAAAGGTCATGGTCTCTATTTTATCTAGTATGGAGTAGTGACCTCGAGTGCCATGGGCATGTGTGTGAAAAAAGGGTGAATGGTAAGATAATAAGTAGATAGAGATTGAACTTGAGTCTAGAATGGAAAATTGAGAGGAGAGAGATTAGAAGAAGACTCTAGAGATAGAAAGAGAGCTATAATAATTTAAAGAATGGAATAAATAGAGTGAGACCTAAGAAGTTGTGAATAGGAGTTATAGTATCATATAATACAAGAGAGAGAAATAATGGAAGATGAGTGATGATATTAGATCAGTAAGGAACTCAATAATAGTATGGAGAGAGAAAGAGAAGGTGAGGAGGATAAAGTGAGAGAAGAATATGAATAAAATAGTGTAAGAGTAGATTAGATAATCAAGAGTTAATAGATGTATATAAGGGTATTCCATGGAGGAGAAACAAGATTTACATATATTCATAGACATAGCATAGGTTCAAGTTCTCATAAATATGATTTTAGAGGTATAAACCATTCACCATGGGAGCACACATCCCCCAAACGTAATTTTTTTCAATATCATAGCATAAAAAACATTATTTTAGATGACATCTGGAAATGACCATTCACAAAATAAATTCACAAGAAATGAATTGAGGCACAAAAGGCAATGCATTCTGAAGCTACATGTAGTTTTACTATATATATATACACATACAAGCATTAATACTGATAAAGACAAACCCCATGATTATTTCACAAGAAAAGGAATCCATCATGTAGATTAAAATATCAGAACAAGAGGAAGAGTATAAAGATACATCATAGTCTGAGTTATCACTAGAATGATAATAAACACCAAAGGCATCAAAATATTAGGTACTTCCTACTTTCCAAATAGTAATACCAATATTTCCCTCTATCACAACAAATCCATAGATATTGATCATTTAATAATTGACTATGAAACCTATGACCAACAACAATATGATAGTTTAGTTGGGATCCTTTATAAATTTGGCACCTTATTATGGTCTACAAACCTAAAATAATACTTTCTCACCTATGAAAGGAAGTGGTAGGCTAAAAAAATTATCGATGATGTAGTAAAGAAGTGCAAACTAATTAGATCTTTATGTGGTTTTGCATTAGAATTAGTATACCATAAAATTTTTAATTAATCATACCTATATTAAATATAATCCATGATTATCACATAATTTAAAATCATAAAGTGTTCTAGTGAGACCATACATAATTTAAAAGAAATCTGATAGGGAGCAAAAAACATCATCTATGAATATGATGATAGATTTTCTAATGTGATGAATAAAATAGAATTTGTTATAAAATATAATGATAAAGTATCATGGTTTGTGTAAGGTATATGAATAATAATTTAGTTCACCATTTCATAGACCTAGTTTAATAATAAGGTAGATGCAAGGGTATTTGTGATTAGGATAAAACAAATTAAATACTATGGTGATGCATTGATATTAACCTCAAAGATAGGAAAAAATCTAAAATTATTCCTAAGAATAATTGATCAATATCAAGAGGGGGAGATAATCTTAAATTATTCATATGTTTTATAGAGTGTGGGAAGAAAGGGCATCATAAGAATGAGTGCCCAAGAATCAAAACAAAGTTCTACGGAATCTACAAAGTGATATGACATACAATGTCTCATTATAATTTACCAAAATAGTATGTAAATAATCCATATAATATATATTGTAATTTATGCAAGTCACCTAATCATGATGAGAATATTTGCATACCTCTTGAGGAATTAAAATAATACATTAAAAAAAAGTGTTTGTAGTCGCTACGTAGAAAATAACTACTACAACTCAAATAATTACTAAACCAGAAGTTAGGATGGTAGGAAAAACATAATCATGTATATCATGGGTTCCTAAATCACATCAACATAAAAATTTAGGTATGTTATGTTGGACACCACCAGCACAAACATGGACATATCCATCCCAAAACTAGACAACTTAGATTCCCTAGACACAATAAACAACTTGGGTGCCATTGCTTCTTTGGTATCAATATGGTGGGTATGATCCCAAAAAAAAAGGGGGTAGAATTATCAATAGGATTATGGGATATTTTGCACACAAAATTCAAATTCTTGGGGATTCTAAACAAATAGAGGAGGATATCGAGGGGCCTATAGGGGAGGATATTGAGGAAGTTTGCAAGGAAGTAGGGGAAATAATTCTTAGTGACCTCCTATCTAATGTAATATGTATAGATAATTTAATAATGTACAAAGGAATTAGCCATAAAATCCTCAATGGTAATTCTACTATGCTTATCATCAGGTTTCAAAGTAACACAATAAATAAGATTATCTAGTTGTGGAGAAATAATGCATGGAGAAAGCTATAAGGAATGTAAATATGGTTAATACACAACCATATGAAGACACTTTGATGAAATTAGTCATGTGCCAAAAAAAAATAAAAAAATAAAATAAGGACTACTACCTATAGATATACCACAAGATCATGAGATAAGAAAGGATCCCCAAGGCAAGTATTCTTGAGCCAGTTACAAGGAAAGGGTTAATGCAGAAAGCTACACAAAATTTGTAAATAATCTATAAAAATGAGACCACCAAATATGATGTTATAGATACTTATGAATATAAGAATGGGTAGATAGTGTGAATTATGTGACAATATTATGTTGTCATTGTGTTGATGGATGTAATGAAGTTACTTAGCATGCTATGAAGTGAAGGAATTTTGTAAAATATCACAAACCTACTCCATAATTTTTTGGATTATGTGTAGAAAGGCCAATAGCATACTGATATAGTGATATGGTATGTAAATACTAAGAAACCCTAGGAAATTTAATCTAGGAAAGATATTGAGTTAGTAGGGTATGAAATACCCAATGCAATATTTGATTTTGGTAGCATTTTTAATATTATGCCAAGATCTACTTGGGTAGATATTAGATGACCTATGATGATTTATAACCCTATAAATTTCATTATTTCAAATTATAAATGGGTAAAACTTATTGGTCACCTAGAAGATGTGGAATTCAAAGTCATAGTGCTAAGCTTGTGGGGTGAATTTGAAGTCATTGACATGAAGATGGAAGAGACTCACTATCCTAGATTGATAGGTAAGAAGTAGGAATATGATGGTTAGATGACCATCAAAACAATTTTTAATAAATTATAATCCAATAAAAGACATAAAATCAAAGTAATTCCCTTGAATAAATGTGGATAAAGACCATATTTCATCCCCAAATATCCTGATTCACCATATGCTTGTGGAAAAACTAAATAAATGAAAGTGAACATAGAAGATAAATAACAATCTGTATGAGCCACTAAATATATATTTCTTTATGATAGATCCATCTCACACATACACTCTCTATGTAGGTAAAATTTATTTTAAAAACCTATATTAAATCACATAGGGATCCCATAACTAAAAATGGAGGATGTGCAATCGATGTCTGTAAGGTCACCAACTTAGTTTGACATAGATTTTGTGTACCAATCTGCTCATATAGACAAATATTACATAGATCTGACTCCATAAGGCATCTTAACATGGGATATATCTTATTCAGTGAGTAGGGATTCTGATACACACATTATCAATTGGGTCAAGGGAGATCATGACATACATCCTCTATAAATGGTATTTATGATGGAGTGCTAAATACCTCAATATTTTGCCTCTAAATATGTCATCTAATTTACTCTAGGATTTAAATAAAATATACTAGATGTTGATCAAAGGGTGATTCAATCATTCACTAAAGGGGAGTGCTATGAGTTGGTGGTCATTTCACCATGATGAGGAGATATGCTAGGATGAATCCTATGAAATAATTATAGCATGATTTCAATTATCAGAGGTCACCAACAAATATTAGCAAATGTTCAAAGGACACTATCCAAAACTTCATATATACCAGTGTGTTAAAGTATATGCTACCAAATATATGGATCTAAAGTACAAGGTGAATGTTTTTGAATATACATTAGATGTTTTTCTAACTACCTAGTACATACATCAAGAGTGTAGGTGAGAGATAAAAACATTGGGTGTAAGTATAAAATGACTTCATTCATACATTTTTTTTAAAGATGATAACCCCTTGATGCACAAGGCATTAAAAAAGTTAAATATTTTTCTATGCCATGGATAGGTTGAGGACTTAGATGGTATAGTTGAGTCATTTTTGTAACAAATCATAACTTATAAATTGAATAAGGACTTATGAATTTGTAAATTAGAAAATGGGAAGGAGTAGCTCCTAGTTCAACCTTGTCACAAGAAATAAAATTAGGATAATGATACATCCTAATTGGACAATGAGGATGACATGGTTTTAACTGATATATTTGAACCTAAATAAAATATTAAGCCATTTCCAAACCCAATCATAGAGAAAACATAAGAAGAAAGGCTACGACATATTAACATCCTAGAACAACAAGCCCAATGGATGTTGTGTGACTTCATCCTTGAGGAATAATGAAACATATATAAATAACATTTTAAGGAACATTAGAATAGAGTTTTTTCACAAACTAACACATATTAGAGTTTATTAGTCTCAGGAATACATATCATAAGTTATGTAGTTCTTAAGGGATTATCGAGATGCATTTCATACCAAATTTATAGAGGTTAAGGGTGTATATCTCTCATTATGGTAAATACACACTAATATTAAGGAGTGTACATATCCAATAAAGTAACTACCCCATAAATTGAATCTAAATATGAAGCTCAATGTGAAAGTTGAGTTGGATCACATGTTAGAAGATAGTATTATCTTTCTTATAGAGAAAGTTGACTGGGTTAGTCCTCTAGTTGTTTAACCTAATAAGATTAGTGAGAATCAAATTTATGGAATCTACTACATATTGAATGAGGCCTATGTCAATTACCCATTCAAAGATGAAATTTTATAAGTCATAGTCCATGAATTATATTCCTTCACAAATCATTTTAGTGGATATTATAAGATATTGATCATAAAACAATACCACATTCAAAATTGAATGGGGTTTATCTGCATATAAGGTAATTCCATTTGGTTTGAATAATTCACTCAAGATATTTTATATATCTGTAGTCACAACATTTAAGGATTTTATCAATAATTTTTTAAAATTCTACTTGGATGATTGGGTAATGTTTTCTCAATTTACAAATCATTTGTCTAAGCTTAAACTTATGTTGGAAAGATGTAGAGTGATATTAAATACACTAAATTTGAATAAATGTTTGTTTTTCATGTCATTTAGGGTTATAATAAGACATATATTTTACAATAAAGTAATTCTGGTAGATTAATATAAGAACACAATAATCGTGGGATTACCTCCACTAACAAGTTCAATAGAAATGCAATCTTTTTTGGGACATATAGGATACTACTAGAATTTTATTAAGGGGTGTGAATCCATATCATCTCCTTTAGAGAATTTATTACATAAAAGAACAAAAAATTTATGTAGAGAGGAATGCCGAGTAGCATTCACTAAATTAAGGAAAATATTAGTGATGGTGCCAATTCTAATATTCCTAAACTAGAGTAAACCATTTCATTCTCATGTGGATACATCAAGAATTGTAGTCAGAACTATATCTATGTACCCTAGAGAGGGTGTATTGGATCACCCTATCCACTTCACAAGTTGTAAATTATCTATTTTAGATAAAAAATATAAACTAAGAATAAATATTTCTCTATGGTGTTCACACTCTAAAAGTTATGACACTATTTTGGACACACCTTTTGAGATATTCAATGATCATCAGGCGCTATGATACCTAGTTAATAAACCACACATTTATAGGTAGTTGATGTTGTTATAGGAGTTTCAATTATGAATCAATGTTTGGTTGATCCATGAGAATGTGGGTTTAGATCATTTTGGTAGGCTAAATAATAGTGAGGAACTAGAGGAGATCCTAGATGATCCCCAGATGTACATATTTTTTGTGTGTCTATGATTCCATAGCATTTACAAGATATCACAATTTTTTTGGAATAAGGTATATTTACATAACACTTTATATAAAAAGATAATAAGCAAATAATTTTTAGAGATTTTCCATATAACATTATTAATATATTTATTTATCATATGGAAAAGGATGAAGTGTTGTGTAGAGTTACGATGAAGCATGAAAGGCCATAATTACTGGAAAATGCACATTAGAGAATCGTAAGGGACCACTTTTTAGGAAATTACAATGCGAGGAATATTTTTAGAGTGGTATTTTGTGGAAATATGTGTTTAAATATGCTAACATAGTTGTGAAACAATGCAATGTGTGTCAACAAATGATCAAGCCAAACTAGAGATATGAAATGCCTCTATAACTGATGCTTACATAACAACC
Organism: Torreya grandis; assembly: GCA_037957365.1. Classification (NCBI taxonomy): domain Eukaryota; kingdom Viridiplantae; phylum Streptophyta; class Pinopsida; order Cupressales; family Taxaceae; genus Torreya; species Torreya grandis. The sequence goes on from JARHVA010000104.1 coordinate 3,366,859, forward strand.
TTTCAAACTATGTAGAACAAATATTTTTGGGACTATCAATCCACCCAATAAATGCATCCATGTGAGGTACATAATCACTGTGATGAAATACTTTACCAAATGGGTAGAATCTCTTGTGATAAATAGTTATAGTGTGAAGGACATAATAAAGTTACTATATGAGAACATCATTACTAGATTTGGTTACCCCATCAAATTGGTAAGTGATAGAGGTACACACTTTATAAATAAAATGATAAATACTCTCATAGATGAATTATTAATATCACACCACAAAATTCTAGCTTATCATCCCCAAGAAAATGGCCATGCTGAGGTTACGAATAAGGTACTTGGCAAGATGCTCACTAAGGTCTACAATGTTTAGAAAGATGATTGGAAGGATCAAATTCATACATTGTTATGGGGATATATCACACACTAAAAATGTGAAATAGGTTTCATCCCCTTCTAGTTAGTCTATGATTTAGCCCATAGAGTATGTAGTACCTAGTCTATGAATCACAATCATTATACACATTGGTGATCAAGAATCCCTAGAAAATAGGTTACTAGAGTTAAATAACATGGACAAAGATAGAAAAAAGGAATATTGGACATAGGAGGTGCATAAATGTAACTATAAATATTGGCATGATAAGAACCTACAAATGAAAAGTTTCATGTGGATTAGTCGGTCTTACTTTATGATAGTTGGTTTAAAGCCTTCCTAGGTAAGCTCCACATCAAATGGAAAGGACCATACATCATCCATGAGTTAATGCAGCCAAGAATAGTGGTATTAATAGATTTAAAGGGTAGAATTTTATGTAGAAAGGTAATGAAATTAGGCTCAAACCCTACTACAAATAAGATGTGTGCGTAGATGTCGATAGGTACTAAATTACACCATTTTATATTAGGATTCTTTTTCAATTGTGTTGTGTGGGTTTGGATTTTTTCTTTGAATATGTATGTATAGATTATAAGGGTGATCTAGTATATTTTCACAAGTGGAACATCATTTGGAATGCATACATTAGTAATTATGTTTGGGAAAGACACATGTGATAAGAAAGAAGGAATAATGGTTATTTATGGTTATTAATGATGAATCAAGGGAGGAGATTAAAGTATATCCAAAAACCACTTCTAAATCAACATCAAAGATGTAATAATCAAGTATAGTAAGTGAAAAATAATATGGAATGTCCCATCACTTACTTAACCTATCACAAGAGGGGATGCCATCTTAGAAAAGGGGATGTCAACTCACCAAAACATGATCTTGTTAAATTAATTACATTAATAACATGATTAGGGAACAAAAAAGTGAATTCAATTCCAAGGGATGGGAACTAAATAAGGGAAATGAATATCCATAATTACATGATACATTTATCCCTTATGATATCTTTATAGCTAAGCCTATTAATGAGCCCTTGTAGTTTTTGAGTTTTTGAGCATTTTATAGAAAGAATATTTTCTAAAATATTCATTGATGTTCAAAATAAGATCATAGGTGATGGATGCATATGATCATTCTTAGTTGAGAAAAGGACCCACCATAACATAAAAGGAAGATAGGGATTAGAGAAAACCTATGCCAATTAATATTTATGAAAGATTTTATGTTTCCATAGTCCATAAAATAATAAGTAATTTTTTTGGAAGAAACTATGTCTGGTTTTGAAGATCAACACATTTTGGATCCAATATTGTTATCCTTTATCAGTAAATAAATATTATAATATTTATTTCTTTATTAAGGATCCACTACTAATATTTCTTTCTTGATGAAGGATCATAGTAGTGGATTTGAAACATGTCGATCTTCAAAACCAGACATAGTTTCTTCCAAAAAAAATTACTTTTCAATATTTATGATCTCAGATGCATATGATTCAATCAATATCATAGAGTAGTGCATATTTTTCCAATATGGATTTCAAGGTGCACAACCTTTAGTGGTAGTATAAGTACATAGACTCTATAACATGGATTTTAAATGCCTAATCTAATTACCCACATTCAATCAATTGGGTGACATAATAAAGCTACTATTAGGTAGATTTAATGAATGAAATATTTATCTTTCCTCTAACATCACCATATATGTAAATGAAGATTCTATGGTGCAAGCAATATGAATGATGACAAGAGGAAGACCTTTGGGTCCATACAAGTCTAAAACCCCACATATTCTACTATAAATCTAAGATTCTTATACTATAGGTAATCAAGGGATCCCAAAGTATGATAACCAAGATGATCCATTTTGTACTTTAGTATAATACATCACCAAAAGGCTATGTCATATGACTAAGGCCACCAAAGAGGTAACAAAGGGTGTCATTGATATCAGCCATCACATGATCAATATAAATGAATAATTTAATTTTCCAAAGTTCCTAGTGTTAGAAATCATCAATAACATTGAAAAATTAATGAAATATATGAATAAACACTTTCAATACCAATTATTGGTTTTTTTGTTGGTATTTATGATTTTGAAGTGTCTATAGGGTGTAAAGCATCCAGATGTCAACTATTGTCTTGATGTAGAGTTTAATAATCACATATAGAAGTAAGAAGAGAATACATACTTTGTATAACAAAAATTATTCATTTTTTTGTAAGATGAATTAGTGGAGTTATTGTTAGTAACTCTCACATCCCTTCGAATGTGATGCAATACTTAGACTAGCATGTGGTGGTGACCAAACTACCTCAAAGATAATAATTAGAATTTATGAACTCCCCAAAGAAATTTGTGTGTCTTTACCTTTCTCTATTAACATGGTTATAATATATAAAGAGGTTTACAATAGAAAAAAATATTTCATGAAGAGTGACTCCATTGTATATAGTACCATCAAGTGTTCTAGTCATAACTTCCATAGAAAAAACAACATCAATGCCACAAGACCACAGGAAGTGTAAGGCCCCAATAGATCATATATATCCTTCTCCACTTAGGTGAAAGATAAGTAGCTAAATGACCTATTTGGACAATCCTCATGTCCCTAAGATCACAACTCAATGACACTGGCCCAACATATTGATGGACGAGCAAGAAGTGTACTGAATGATGATGGCTGATGATTTATATATGAAGTAAGAGGATAAGGAATTATTCTTTTAAAAATCAATACACACTATGTAGATATATAATAAAGTACCATAATATCTATGGGTGGAATTATTACTTATTCCCCTTCAATTATTATAGACACACTAGGCAAAGAGACCAAATTTCAAAAAATTTAAGAGGAGATTTTTGTAGGAGGATTTGTTAGTTCCTCACAACCATATCTTTTTGATATCATACATTAAAGTCCTATAGGAAAAATTAAATGAAATAAATATACATTATGATGCTACAAGAAAACTTTAGAGAAAAAAATCCTATAATTTCTATGCAATAATAAAATTTTTGTATTAACTTCACTGACTACTCCAACCACACATGCTAAATAACAACCTTAAGAAACATTTAAATGGTTAATAAAAGTATCATTTCTATATATTAAAAATAAATATCATGTCAATAAGACCACCATTTAGGTGACCATGATTTATTATTCACCATTGTAGTTTAATGAACACATTAGCGAGACTAAGGAGGTGGCTTTGGATGCACAAATGCAAGAAGAAGAACAAGCTACACCCAAAGAGGAAATGAGGGAAATTCAAAGGTGATCTAGATAATAATAAAAACATCATGGAAAGGTATAGGTAATGTTAAAATTGTAACAGACAAAAAAGAGATAAGATGCAAAGTTTTCTACATATAAGGCACAAATAGAAGAGACACAAGAAGGACAACACTTACAAGTGTAAGTGGCAAAAGAAGAAGCATAGAAATAAATAACACAAGTAGATAAATAGGAAACTAATGGAATGTCAAAAAAATAATAAAAATAAGATAAAAGCATGGATAGGTATGACATGGAGGATAATTAGGATGTCATTTCAAAGTAGGAGATAAAAGTGAATAAAGATCAGGATTATTATTATTATTATTATTATTATTATTATTATTATTATATTAATTTATATATTATAAAATTATTATATATTTTAAATAATTATGTACATTATTATACATTTTTTAAAATTGAAACTCTATTTTTACATGGGTTAGGTGTACAAAATGCTTCTTTTTCTTAGGTGCGAATAAGAAGACAATACAATTATTATGAATTAGGAACAAGAGTGGAAGGACAAAGAAGTTGTTAAAAAACACAAGAGGAAGAAGATCAAGATGTAGATATGAATGAGAAGAAAGTTTTAGAAAAAATATAAATTGTGTAAAAGACTAAGGATTTGTGTGATAAATATGATGTTGAGATGAAGTAGAAAAAGCAAGCAGATTCCATTAAGAAAAGCATGTAGGACATGCATATCAAAATAGCTCAAGTAAAGGCACATTAAACCTAAGTTATTGTAAAATAAACCAAGGAACTTAAGGCTATGATGGATCAATAGGATGTATTGGAGGCTATGGGCATCTACATATATAATGCATCAAAGGCATTTTAGAACATCACACTCTAGGATGTTTTTATGACAACCACCTAGATGATTACCTTTTCCTTCCCTCTTCCTCCAATTCAATGAGTCCCTATGAGAACCTTTGAAAAAACATTGTTTTTTTTTCCACCCACAACTAAAACATATATGGATGTTTTAAAACTCACTTTTTCTAAACAAGTTAAAGGAACATATGTGTTCTAAGAAGTTATTACACAAACAACTATCTCTTTAGAGAAGAGGGTTGTATAATTAAGATAGGAAAATGCTAAACTCTAATGCCAAATGTTAAATGTTAAAAATATCATTAAGGATGCATTCCCTTTGATCTATAATCAAGTTATCATCACTATCCTCCTCTTTGATAATCAAATACTCCCCTTGCTTGTTTCATAGTTGACCAAGGACTAACAATCTATCCAATACTTGTCACACTACAAGGTCAAGCCATAAAAGTGGAAACATGAATCCTATATGAAATAATTTAAGAATAACAACTAAATATTTCCATTTTACTATCATAATCCACTTAGTTTTCTTATAAAATGCTAGACTAGAATCAACATCTGGACATGGTTTGGAGTAGTGTGTTACCTAAGTTCAATACCTCTACCACTTATAGGGGAACATCACATAATCAATCCTCAAATTCTTAATGTTTGGACATAAAATTGTATGCCTATATTCAATCTCAAAAATATTTCATGAAATAAATATAAACATGGTATAACCAAATGCTACAAAACACTTTTGTAGGGGTTCAAACACAATGCCACACTAACAAACTTACACAACTCCATGTGGATATCACTACAAAAATAGATTATGCTCAACTTGACTTACCCACTTTAGAGGATAAAACCATTTAGAAACTCCTCTATGATCATGATACTTTATGCACATTTCTAAAAAGTTCATAAGAATTCTTGCTTACCTATAAGTCTTATAAGATTGATTTAGCTAACCTGAATGGTTCAATCACACCTTTGGTAGATGTAACTCAATTAATTCCATCCAAGATACTAAGAAAATGCTTAAATATAATAATAATTCCTTAGTGAGTTTATCATAGGGAGTACCATTACCACCACTAAACCCTTCAATCTCTACTATGTATCATTTACTCTACCTTCTAGCTAATTTCTATATAGGTTGGAAATTTTGAAATCTTGATACTTAGTTTAGCTATAGGATGGATCATAATGACACATAGGTCCAAGTTGGTTGAAAACATATAAAGGGTGACTAATTTGTCACATTAGCCTATTGAAAACACATAAGGCAGTAGGTTGGCCTGTTACTTATCTGAAAACCTATGAGGGTGGCTGAGTAGTGTGTAACAGGTGAAAATTAGTAAATGACACCACAAATGATCTACAAATATTTTTATTCCAACCTAGATTTTGTGTGATAGTTCAAATACCTATTTGATTTTATTTTGGGATGACACAATAGTCTAAGTTTAGGAAAGTGTTAGAGGGTGAATGCAAAAGTATCAAACCTTTAGGGAAATATATGTGACACATGGATAAGAACCATGTTTTCCTTTCTATTGTGTAGTTAGTTTAGGTTGTTTCATTATTAAGTCTATTTTTTTCTTCTCTTAAACACATGGAGTTATGAAGGAAAAAAATATGAGTTGACACATATGTGCATTAAGAATGGATTTAGAGGATATAACAATATAACCTTCAAACTATGTATATTCTATATATTGTAATAGAATGGGTTGCTAGTTGTTGGACTACTACATAGTTGGTAAGATGATTTTAGTGACTAATAACATTATAAACATTGTATTAGAGATTTTCACTTTCATCAGATATATTTAATGAAGGTTTTATTTGCTATAATATTGTAATAGATACTCAGTATGCTATGTTATGGTATTTTTATGTGTTGAAGCCTATGATCTATAAGATTTGGTGTGTAAAAATGATTTCCAATTGTATTGTTTTGTGTTATCTTTATTTAATACATAATTACATGTAATCTATGTGAAAGTTTATTCTTTTTAGGTAAAAATCTATGATATTAATTTATAAGTTAAGATTATTCACTTAAATTTGTCTTCATATAGTTTTTAAGTTAAATTTCACATTTATCCCTATAATTAGCATGTTCTAGGGTGGCTGAGTAGTGTGTAACAGGTGAAAATTAGTAAATGACACCACAAATGATCTACAAATATTTTTATTTCAACCTAGATTTTGTGTGATAGTTCAAATACCTGTTTGATTTTATTTTGGGATGACACAATAGTCTAATTTTAGGAAAGTGTTAGAGGGTGAATGCAAAAGTATCAAACCTTTAGGGAAATATATGTGACACATGGATAAGAACCATGTTTTCCTTTCTATTGTGTAGTTAGTTTAGGTTGTTTCATTATTAAGTCTATTTTTTTCTTCTCTTAAACACATGGAGTTATGAAGGAAAAAATATGAGTTGACACATATGTGCTTTAAGAATGGATTTAGAGGATATAAAAATATAACCTTCAAACTATGTATATTCTATATATTGTAATAGAATGGGTTGTTAGTTGTTGGACTACTACATAGTTGGTAAGATGATTTTAGTGACTAATAACATTATAAACATTGTATTAGATATTTTCACTTTCATCAGATATATTTAATGAAGGTTTTATTTTCTATAATATTGTAATAGATACTCAGTATGCTATTTTATGGTATTTTTATGTGTTGAAGCCTATGATCTATAAGATTTGGTGTGTAAAAATGATTTCCAATTGTATTGTTTTGTGTTATCTTTATTTACTACATAATTACATGTAATCTATGTGAAACTTTATTCTTTTTAGGTAAACATCTATGATATTAATTTATAATTTAAGATTATTCACTTATATTTGTCTTCATATTGTTTTTAAGTTAAATTGCACATTTATCCCTATAATTAGCATGTTCTAGTGAAACCCTAGGAACCTATACTAATAATCATATGAATGAAATATAAACCCTAGATATAGTGTTCCAATACCCAAAACTAACCCTAAATGCTAAGATAATGCTATCAACATGACCATCAGAGTTAGAATATGTTGATTGAAACAATACAATATCAGTCAGATTGATATAATATAAATTTTATAAAACACACTCATAATTATATTAGTTTGGTTGATATAGTACAAGAAGGGTGAATGCACAAAATAAATAGCATCAGCTAGATTGATACCACAATATATAGGTAAAATATCAAATTTTGATAAGAAATAGACTTAATACATATATGGATGAACACTTAGAGGATGTTAGACTGATATTATTAATGGTGTAGTTAGGATAGAATATCAACATATCTCACAAACCACCATAATCCATTCCCACCCCATTCTTGGTGCACCCTTTAAGTCTTGCACATAGGGATATTGATGCATAAACAAGACACTACAAAATAAAGTGTTAGTAAACTATAAATTTTAAAATATTATGTATATACATATGCCCTACTTGAATCTCATCATGTGTCATAATAATGAAATGTAAAATAGTGCTTTGGGAAATAAACATAAAAACATTAAAGCATAACTAAAAAGGAATGGTGAAATAATTTTTGATAAATTAATAACTAAAATTACCATATTTATACCTTAAATTACTTTTTTCATTGAATGTTTTCATGAAAATATTGTATTCTTGATCATGGAGGGCCTATAAACTATATTTTAGAAACCCTAGGGGTACAAGGCTAAAATCAGATAAAAATAAATCAAGTAAATTTAGGATGGTAATATAAGTGGATTTAAATGAAAAAATCATATAAATAATTCAATTTCTTATAAATTTTTAAAATCCAAGATTGTTAAGGCTAGTTTGGAACCAAAATCCTAAGAACATAGATAAAAAAGGAAAAATGGTAAGCCAAAATTTAAAGTATACTTAGGACCAAAAATCTCAAAAGTGTATCAAAATTAAGATAAGTAATAATTTGAATCAAATAAGGGAAACATGTAACCAATTTATGATTAAAAAAACATCAATGTGAGAGGAGTAACAAACCATACTCAAACAAAAGATGAAACATGAAAGGAAAAATGAGACCAAATGGAATGTGAAAACTGAATAGAAAACATATAGTCCCAAACATAACTAAGATAGATCATAGAAAGATAAGGTAATGAGTAAGGTATAATTTTACAAAAACTCAAATATGAAACTTGTATTGTAAAGATGCAAAAATATACACCTAGCATATTACTACCATGTCAAAAAGAGACATGTAATAAGAATTCAAGAAGATGGGGAATATTTTAAAAAAAAAAAAAATTCCTATCAATGAGGGGAAATAGAAGGAAGGAAAATATAGTGTCTCCAAGAAGAAAAAATAACATTTATCTAAAAAATACACTCAAATAAAGTTGTCAAACTAAAATTTTCCAATATAAATGGCCCTAGAGAACCTTAACTAGTAAATTTAGCCATATAAAATGCAAAAAATATTAACTTGAGTGTGACTTGTAACATCCATCCCATAGGTCCGTCCTAATTGATTTCATAACCCTTATAGGCATCTTTTCACTAGTTCCCAATCATTCATAGCCTTCCAAACTTGATCCCAATTAAGCTAGACTCTTATTTCCATGAAAGATCCATCCCCCTAAGTCTCATTTGCTTAGGACAATAGCACCACACTAGGACTATAGCACCGATGACACTCCTGTCCACTTTTGGTGCTCCTATCCAAGTGAAAGTTTAGCCCCAATGGTTAATTTTTTATGGTTCCCCATCCTTCTCCTTGTCGACCTAATGTGAGTAAATTCAACCCATGAGAAATAGATCCCTATAAAATCTAATTCAAAGATCATTTGGAAATGGTTTGTAATTATCACTAAGCAAGTACGACTACTCAAGCAATCTTCCCTATTCTCTGCATACAACCAGTGAATACACTTACAAGCTTATTCAAATCATTACACCAGTCCCTAACCATCTCAATCACATCTAGTTTAACATTTTACATCTTCATATGCATAATTACACAAAATAACATCAAGTGGGATAACTACATATGACTTTATCCCTCTTCGAAGTATTAATATGTAGGCAGTGTGCCTACACAAGGGGTGTGGATCCATGTCTGGTGAATATTACACACACTAACCCCCATATTTATTGAAATTGGTCAAAGAAAAATGGAACATAGGATTTTAAGAGAAAATATGCTCTATAAGGAGCTCTACAGACTTCTAGTTACCAAAACATCATGGATAGGGTCACATAGATTTGGTGAACAAAACCTAAAAAGCACAGATCTTTAGTAAAATAGTGGTAGAGGTGGAATACTTCACTAGTATCACTCCTGTCCAATTCTAAAACTCCTATCCAATCATAAAATAAAGTTTAGATCTAAATTTGAGATAGTGTCATAATCTTGCATAGTGAATTCTAGCCTGTGTCTTAGTTGGATCAATCAGTTTCTAGCTAAGTCTTGTTTTCTTTCCCTTATTAATATTTTTAGAAAGGTAAAAATTGAAATCTAATATACACAAATTAGTAGCTTAATTATTGCATATTATTTATTGATTTTACTACTCAGAACCTTTAACTAAATTGGAAATAATACACCAATATTCCCAAAATTGTTAAATCATTTGATGAACATGACTTACTGCATTTGCACATAAAAACCCTAGGGTAAATTTCCTACTAATTTTTATTATTTTTTAATGATTTTTTATTTTCATAATAAAATAAAAAATTAGCATTAAATTTTACAATTTTTTAGTAATTTTAAAATATTTTTCTTTCAAACCCTAGTTGCCCATACTAGGTCCTAGTTTTTTCCCAGTAATTTTCTGATTTTTTGATAGCATATTAAAATAAAAAATTCACTTTAAATTTCATATTAATTTTAAAAATAATAATTTTTGAAACCATATTTTCATACACTAGGTCTTATTTCTTTTGAGATATCACCTTACATTCTAAAATCAGATTGTAAAAATGGATCACTTATTTATAAATTTTTCTTACATTTCTTGAAAATAATGAGACCATCATTAGTCCTATCATGTACATGAGTGATGAATTTTATCATATGTTAATTCAAAGCTTCATTATTTTAATTTCATGCTTACTCTTTATAATAAAGGATGACATTACAACATTTATTGTTAAAAATGCACAAGCTTTCAATATTCCTTTTGCATACTTTCGCTCATACATAATAATTTCCAAATCCATTTTGTTAAACATGTTACCAATGTTATGTTACATGTCAAAATTTTATATACATTCATGCACAATATAATTTTATCTATCCTTTCCTTTCTATCTCTCATGTGTAAAATTTTAAAGTTTATCATGCTAAACACATTAGAAATGTCATAGTACATGTCAAAGTTATTTATGCATCAAGCATAATTCCATGCTCTTTATCCCTTGCTTGAAATATATCATTTGGAATACTCTTTATAAACATATTTTTATACAACTTATAACTCCAATTACATGAATTTTATATCACATACATGATTTCTACCAAGGGGATCCATTACATATGATAACAACCACCTATTAAGTTTCAATGTCATATCTTATGCACAAGAAATAGTTTCCTTCTCCTCCTCTCCCCCAAGAGGGTGATATCTACTTTCCCTCTAACCAAGTCCATGATATCACCCCTCTAAAAGGTGAGGCAGAATATACTATTATTCCTAATGATACATTCATCCTATACCTTATTCAAAACCTCTTCAATATATGTGCTTACATGTTCAATCAAAAGCAACTAGGGTTTGAACTTGTGAGACTCTAAGGGATCAAATAAACAATATGAGAAAGATAATTTTAGATTTACAAATGTATAATCAACTATTACATGAAAATATCACAACATTGGAAAATTAGATTATAATACAAAAGCCTCAAAGGTACCCTAGTTATATATGTACCTTCACCTAGTCAATTGGTTGCAACCAGTATTAAATATCAAAACAAAAAATCACAACAAAGTAACTCTAAAACTAGTGATTCCAAAAGAATTAAAATATCAAATAAGAGTTCAAGTGAGGTACTAAGGGAAATTATTAAATCTAAGTTGATCAAACTACCTCCTCCACATCTAGTGAGAAGATCCAGATATTATTATGCATATCATAGAATGCATGGGCATCACATAGATTCATGTTTGACATTAAATAAACATATACAATATATAATTGATAATGATCACCCTATACAAGGTAAATTAGTCAAGTAATCCATAGGTACACATGAACACATTCATAAAGGGTCAAATTTAGAAATAGTACAAAAGTGGTTACCAAATCATAACTTAGAATAACAAATGGATAAAAAATCAAATAAAAATAATAAATAATACCAAAAACATAGGTAAAGCATAAAAAACATGAAAATATACCTCTCTAAAATGAGGCTCAACTTTCAAATTAGTATGGGTTTGGTAAAAAATATCTACAACTATTTAATTATCAAGGTCAAGGGTCGGACAAGCATGCTCAAGGCATCACTACTCATATTCCAGAAATTGATAATATTTGTCACCAAGGTTTAGAATTTATTGAAAATCCTAAGGCAAATCATTCACAGACACAATTTATCAAAGGAAAAGATACAGATACAATAAAGGTCAATAATAACATTCCATTAGTTCAAAATTAAGATGATAATGATGGTTGGAACAATATAGGTTATTATGATTTCTAAGATACTGACAATTTAAAGTCATATTCGTAACCATTCCCTCATGTTTCAAAATCATGCATGATTTCTTTGTTTGATACAAGACACCATGATAAGGAGTCTCCCATGAGACTCATAAGTTAGTATCATCTCTTCTTAACATTACTTATAAATAGTTTTTTTATGCTGAATTATACATAGCTCAAATTTGAAAATACAAAAACATTAAAATATGTCAAAATACCAAAAATATTTTGATTTTATGCATTATCCATGCTTTACATTTTTACTATTTTGCTAGACTTACATTTGTTTTTATATGATATTGTTTGTCAATTTATCTACATTACCATGCTTCACTTAATTTTCTTTGAGTGTATGCAATGGCATCCAACTCTTTGATTGCTTCACTCCACACATTGAGGTTGCATCCTGCTTCTACATTCGAGGCACACATCGATATATATATTCCCCCTGGGGGAAATCTTATACATGACTACACCATCTAGGTTATGTCATTCCTATAATACACACTCTAGTTATCATGATTGATGTATATTACTTAATATGATTGCATAGATTACTCTATCGACATTTCACTAGTATATAACACTTGTGTATTTATTAGCATATACCTAGTCTTGTATACTTTTTTTCTTGCTTTGATTAGTTAAATTTAATTATATTTACAGTATATTACATGCTTTCCTTTCTTTATTTACATAGATAGATATGATTTCATTTCTCAATTATTGATTTCTCCTATATGTGCTTTAAGACATTTTCCAATGTCCTTTACTTCTATGTCTTGTGTGTGCCTTAGGACATTTTCCAATGTCCTATTCCTGTATTCTTCTATGTGATTATGGCTTCCAAACTAACCTTACTTTTTTTAATTATATGTGTATGTGGAATTTAAACATGCCTTGTATGATTGCCTTCTAGTATGAGTGACATGTACCTATGTCCCTTATTTGTGTGGACTTTTGGCCACCCTTGTATGCTTCTTGATTTTTGCCTTGTGTGCTTGTTACTTGTTTTCTTCTCATTGTTTTCAATGCCATGATCCACATCATGTATTTATCTTAATTTTTTGGATGCCATGATGGACATCATACTCCATCCCTCCAACTTACAACTAAAAACTAATCAAAATTTCATTTATAACTCAATACATTATAGATGTTATTACATTGTTATATCCATCTAGGCCTACCCCTATTGATCTAATAATCTCTTAATACAAATCATGTTATATCTTGAGATATATTATTGATTATCATTGATATATCATATATCTTTCAAAAATAACACAATTATAGGGATATTTATTCTAAGGGAAATCATTACAAGATCTTAATTCCTACCCTCAAAAGAGGTGGCAATAAATAGGGGTTTTGTCATAGAGATCAGAGCTCCTAATGATTAAAAAAGTAATTTTTAGCACACCTAAAATAGTAATCAAACATCAAAATAGTTAGAATAGACCAGAAAAATAATGAAAATATCATAATAGTTACCAAATTTGGCCCAAGATAATATTTCCCAACTTGGACTATAGTGTTGGTGCCACTAGTGTCCACTTTCGATGCTCTTGTCCAAAAAATAGAAAAAACTAGACTTTCTAGAAATAGGTAGAAAAGTTGGTTCAACTATAGTTTTGCACAACCAAAATGGTTTAAAATCAACACTTTTCAATACACTTTCATTTAGAGAATATAGATATAGGGGGCATCATACATGGCATGATGGATCTCACTTCTAATTTTAGACATGGTAGTTGATATAACTTCTAGATCAGAATCCATGTTCTAGACACTAGTGATTAGGGGTAATGTACATGACACATTTGTTTTCTTTTTATTTTGAAGTTTAGCATTACCTAGGAATTCTTAATAATTATCTTAGTAAGCAGTTGGCATCATTTTGGAATAGCATTCATAAAATCTTAATTTCCACATTCCTGAGATCTCAAGTTCATGAGTGGCTTTAATATAATCCTAGTGCACCAATTTTGGAGTGGATTTCATACAAGCCTAATATCCATATTTTAGAGTGGCTAAGAGTTACCTAGTTTAAAACATACATTTGGCTATCCATGCCAACATTTTCAGATCATAGTACATTCATGGGCTTTAGGATCCATCTCATACAACATATATTTTATATCAGTATCAGTTCATAGCTTCACTTCATAGGGTAATGATGGAGCTAAAGGAATATCTAACCTTTGTATTCTTGAGCCACCTATTCAAAGGGGTTATACACATAGTCCAAACATTGATCAACACACATATGACCACCTAAATTTACTTAGTGAGTGATGATGGACCCAAAGGGCTAGCCTTTTCATTCTTGAGCCACTTCTAAGGAATTGAGCACTCAGGTCCATTCATGATAGTACTCTTGGTACAACATTACTTAGCATCACTAAACATCACAACAAGTTTTGTATTGGTCTGTGTACTTGATGAAGTATATTTATTCCTTTATATTCCTCTCTCTCTTATCTAGATTTATATATTCTTATTTTAGATATAGTGTATCTAGTAAGAATTGATCTACTCTTTGTTTTCTCTTTTAGATTCACACTTTATAGCATGCTCTCTCTATGCACACCCATCATCATAATAGCTTCATGAGATTCACCCTTTCAGGCAAGTTTAGGTATGCTTTCTATTTTTACTTTATCTTAGTATTTCAATTTGTTACATCCTAGAATAAAGGGGGGGGAATGTAGTCATATAAAATGCAAAAAAATGGTAGCTTAATTGTGACTTGTGACATCCATCTCATAGGTCCCTCTAAATTACTTTCATGACACTCATAGGTATCTTTTCACTGATTCCTACTCATCTATAGCCTTCCTAACTTGATCCAAGCTAAGATAGACTCCTTTTTTCATGATAGATCCATCCCCTCAGGTATCATCTACTCAATAAAATAATACCAAACTAGGACTATAGCATTAGTACCACTCCTGTCCACTTTTAGCACTCCTATCCAATTGTAATTTCAACCTCAATAATAAATTCCTTTCATTTCTCCATCCTTCTCCTTGTCGACTTAACATGAGTACATTCAACCCATGACTAATAAATCCTTATAAAATCCCATTAAAAGATTATTTGGAAATGGTTGAAAATTATCACTAATCAAAGAAGAATACAAGCAAGACTACTCAAGTAAGCTTTCCAATTCTCTACATATAACAAGACAATACACTTACAAGGTTATTCAAAATTTTACACTAGTCCCTAACCACGTCAAGTACATCCAATTTAGCATTCTACATCTTCCTACACATAATTGCATAAAATCACATCAAGTGGAAGATATACATATGACTTGATCCCTCTTCAAAGTATTGGTATATAGGTAGCATACCCACATAATGGGTATGGATCCATGTCTAATGAATATTACACACACTAACCCCACTTCTTTCTTGAATAGGGTCAAAGTATAATGGAACATAGGGTTTGAAGAGAAAATTTTCTCTATAGGGAGATCTATAGACTTTTAGCTATTGAAACTTCATGGGTAGGGTCACACAGACCTAATGATTAGAACCCAAAAAACTCAAATCCTCAAAATAATAGTGGTAGAGGTAGACTACAACACCAGTGTCACTCTTATCCAGTTATAGTGCTCCTATCCAATCACAAAATGAAGTTTAGATCTTAGTTTGTGATAGTATCCCAATCTTTCATAGTGAATTATAGCCTCTGTCTTAGTCAGATCAATTAGTTTCCAACTAAATCTTGTTTTATTTCACTTTTTTCTATTTTTAAAAAGGTCAAAATTTTGATCTAATTTACATAAATTAGTAGCTTAATTATTACATATTATTTACTAATTTTACTACTCAAACCCTTTAAATAAATTAATAATAATACACTAATATTCCCAAAATTATTAAATCATTAAACATAATCTTAGGATAATTAGTGAAGTATGAATGTCATCCCATGAAGGCTAACATGCAGGAAAAATAAAAGGATCCTACCTTCATAGAACATGTTCCCCACTCTTTAGGACCCCTTATAGAGTCATCAATTTATTATGAATATTGGGTACTTGTGTGAGAAATTAGGTGTCACTAGAATGTAAGAAGATAGACAATGATAAAATGAGACATCATATTCCAATTTACTAGCCTACCACACCCCAATGGACCTTGGCTCTATAATGGGTCCAACTAATTATTTTGATATTTTACTATAATAATACATTTGACAAATAAATTTCATGTCTTTTGGTGTGATCTTACTTTTAAGATTGTATTTACCTTTTATCATTGCCCTTTCTTATGATATGGAATATAACTCTTTGTATTTTTCTACTTTATTCCTCTGTATGGATTTGAAAAAGCCAAACATAGGTTATAAATAGGAATATCACAAGATATTTACACTTATCCATTAAGGATATTACATAAATACCATGGTGTTGAAATAATCCTAAACATATACCTTAGATAAGAGTGAAATCTTGAAACTGACCTTGGTGAGCCTAAAAGGAAATGAAAAGTAGAAAAGGATGGAAATGATCATAGAATGATTAGGTTTCTCATAAAATATAAAAATGTATAATGGAATATGATATAGTGATAAATAAGTATAAGCCATCATCATAATAAAGGGGTAAAGGTGAATGAAGACATGAAGATAAATTGTTATAGTTATACAACAAGATAATATGACTAATTCTATGCGAGGAAAAATACTACTCTAGACCATTACCTTATATTTTTAAGAAGAAAAATATCTAAGGTTGGGACCAAAACTAATCTATGGATTAGAATGAAAAATTATGGGAAATTTTTAGAAGCTCATAGTTGATTCCCCAAGTCTTACAATGCAACTCAGAAACTAAAAAATACAAGAGGTGTAAGTAAGATATAAAAATGAGAGTAAAAACCCAAAGGGTGTGTGTAATTAAAAAAAATGACCAAAGAATCACAAAGGAGATAATGGTTGACCATAAAATAAAATGAGTTTTTAAGGAATGCATAATTGTATGCCCTAGGTGTTATAATGTAACCCAACAACTAAAAAACCAAGGGATGTAAAATAAACAAAAGACCTAATAACCACATATAGGTACTAGGGCTAATATTAAAGAAAGGGACTTGGAGGTATATAAATAGAGGAATGATAAAATTAAAAAATGTAAAACCAAGACCTACAACAAATGTTATCTCAATATAATATATAAAAATAAACTAAGCATGCAATTAAAATGTACAAAAATGAAAAATCATACATGAAATGGAACAAGTAAGAATATAAATTAAGAAAAGTACTTCTTCAAACATTGAGCATTGGTTGATTCTTTGAATATATGTTATTCATTTGTTTACAATCTATATGTACTAGGTCCAAGGATGTCTTTGACCAAGTATAGACCCTACCACTTTTAGGCATATTGGCATTATTTATCATGGGTGTAATCTAATTTTAACACTAGGTCTCCAACATTAAAAGTACTAACTTTGACTTCCTTGATGTAGTGTTTACATATACAAGTTTTGTATTGATGATTGTATTATAAGGAATTCATGCATTACTCATCAATTATATCTAATTTTTAAATACAAAATTCATGAATCTTTACATCATGGACACTATCATGAAGAGAGATGCACAAGGAGGGTAACTCTACTTCTAGTGGTAAGGTAGAAAAAAAGCCATGAACTAAAGAAAAGGGAGTTTCCCTAATGGAAGTATAAATGTTAATATGATAAGCACAAAGTGTAGGGTATAGATTGAGATAAAAATATAAACTAGAATCCCTAATATTATTTTATATGATATTATTAATGAGTTTTTTAGTAGTTTATAATTGGACATTACATTAAGGGTGACAGGTTATGGAAATGTGCACATAATTACTACATGTCTTTATTTTAGAAATTCCTAACATTTTTATAAATTATGGTGTCAGGAACCCCAAAATGATATATGATATTATTTAGGACAAATTTGGATATAGTGACATTAGTGATGTTAAAAATGTGAATAGCTTCTACCCACTTGGTAAAGTAATATATGACGATAACGATGAATACATGGTCATCTTGCAACCAAGGTAATTTTCCAATGAGATATAATCCACACATAGAAAATGGCTAAGGATATTAAAATGTTTGGATCTCAACCAAGGGAGAGTAAATAAGGTCATCATGGAGTTGAAAAGGATTATGAGTTTTTTCAAATATGATGGTATGTTTTTATAAATTAAACCAGTAGTATCCCATTTGTAGGAATTTATGGGTTACCATGTCTGATATAATAAACACTACAAATTATCCCATGCTATTTCTCAATAAGATAAGTAACTTATTATTTAGTGACATAAAAAAGTAAGATAACTAAACATTATGATAATAAATAAAGTTTTTTCTAAGGACATATTGCAAGGTTTCTTCTGGATTTTAGTATTTTCACAAGAGTTGGCCTCTAGATGATAAGTATGATTGTTTTAACCTTTCATGACCTAGATGAATGTAAATCCTATGTTTTTAAAGAGATAAGTATAGTGAATCAAGGTATAAATAGGAAATAAATATAACCATTTATTTGTTATATAATTGATTAAATTTGACCTTTCTAAAAAAAAGCAATAAATAATGAAAATAAGAACTTAGTTAGAAAATGACTAAGATAAATGATTTAGAGACTAAAAATTGAGGGAGAGGCTAGTATGAGTGGTATAAATAGGATCCATGTATTAAAATCCCTCTTGGAAAGTAGTTTCATAATTGTATAGTATCTCCATGTGGTGTTAGTGTCCCTATTCTAGTGGTAGTGTCCTCTATGTAAGACTATTATGAGCTTTTGGGTGCACCTATGTCTAGATTTTTAAGGCTTGTTCCTTCATGCATGAGTTATAAAACCCTTTATATATCTTATGTTGACTAATTTTATAATCAAACCCTGATCTTTCATGTTGATATGGCATCCAATTGATACAATCAAAAAAGTGTGGTTGTTAGTGGGGTAGGCTAGACATCCTCAACACGCTACTATGATGAGAGTTCCCTATATACCATTACTCTGAAGAGGGATCGATCTCGATGTAGTTCTCCACACCTAATTACTAGTGCAATTCTAAGTGAAGCTACTATGTTATTTTATTTGAGCTCTTTTAATGTGATTGAGACTACAAATTTGAGTAATTTAAGCTTAGGAATGTTGTAGATGGTAGTATATAAAAGTAGGGTAGAATAAGGATTGATAACCTTAATTTTGATCAACTTATTCTAAGTTTTCATATGTAATTTGCATTTAATTTTCATCTAGAAGTTAGAGGGATAAAATTCATATATATATATATATACATATATATATATATATACATATATATATATGTATGTATATACATACATATATATATATATATACTATTATAATGTTTGTGTAGGTGATAAAATAGGTCTAAGCCGACCCTAGGAGGTCTAATTTTTGAAAATATATATGTTTGTGGAAAAAATAAGGAAATGGCTATAACACCAATATGGACACTAACACCATGTGGCTTTACTATCCCTATTATGGCACTGGTGTCAAAGTGGTAGGACCTAAAACATGAAGGGATAGGATGTAGGAATGAGGGTCTGGGACTACATTAGGGATGCTTGTGGCCTAGATGGCAGTTAGATAAGTGTGAAAATAGGATCTAGGATAGGTTTAGGGATAAGTTAGGGATACGTGGTCTTAAGTAACACTCTTAGCACTCAAGTTCCAATTTTAGGTGATTACATTTGCCCCCCTTTATTCTATAAATGCAAAAAAATGAAATGACTAGGATAAAGGAAAAATGAACGTACTTGGCCTAAGAGGTGAATCCCATGAGCCTAGATCTGAGTATGTAAAACATGCTCGAATACATATTATCCAAGTGAAACTTAGATAGATCAGTATTTACTTAAAAAATATAAAAAGAAAATACAAAACTAAGTAAATACATGAAACCAAGTAAAACTAATTAAAACTAAGTAAATAAAGAGGAGAATAATGAATACACCTCAATGGATACATGAACCAATGCATAAACCTAGTGATAACCTATGTGTGTGTACATAATGATCAATCAGTAAATTGCTTTGATTGAGATGATGGCTTGATCAATCCTCATGTGTGGATGGATCAATAACTCAATATAATTTTTAATCCATCATTGACCACCCCTACTTGGTGAATCATGACCTATGAATAACTTGGATTGGACTGATGGTGTGTCTAACCCTCTCATGTAGTGGCTCAAGAACTCAAGTAGACTATGACTCAATCATTACTTACCCATGTGTAGTAGATGCATCTAAAATTGAAACTATGTAATGTAATTAAAAATGTATAAGTAGAGATATCTAATTGGAGATGTTAGATATATGACCACTCATGTATATTAGGTAGCTCTAGGCCGCTAAAGAATGCCAACCATTATATATGGAGTAAGACATGAAACTAATGTTTAGCCTGGAATATGATGTTTGATGTATAAAATTTAGAGAATGACATGGATTTTTTCATTTCATCTAATCAACTGGTGTGTAAGTGAGAAAATGGAAATAATTTGCAATGCACATGCCCTCAAATCTAATATTTGAGCATATAGATTTTGTAATGAGTTGTAAAAAATTATATTTGAGTATATAAACTATATATAGGAATGGTCATTTTGTGCATGATGCCCCCAATCTAAGAAAATTGGTATGAATCTAAGTTAAAATGGTATGACTCTAAGTTAAAATGGTATGAATCTAAGCTAAGCTAAACCAAAACTAGTAAATCTACAATTAAACCCATAGAAACCTAAACTATACCTATTAGAATTTCCTTGCCAATCTAGATTTTTATAAAACTAAGGCTATTGGATAGTAACACCATATATTGGATAGTATTTCCATGTGGTTATAGTATCCCAATTTAGGTGCTAATGTTCATCTACTTTGATTTTTGTGAAACTGCATTGATTTATGTGTCACTATTTTTCAATATGTTTACCTCAGTATGATTTCTATAATTGAGCCTATGTGCTAAAAAATGTATTGTGAGTGCATTTTAGTATCTTGATCTATGTGAAAAACCCTTGTGAATTCCCCCTCTTTTGAGGGGTATTTTTGAATATATGCAAGAACTATCCTCCAAATAAAAATCTTTGCAATATTTGTGTTATCCATATCATTTATGATATCTACATAATAATCCAATATAATTTTCATACATAACATCATAATGTAAGATAACCTAAGCATAAGTTTTTAATATGCTATGAGTGTTATTTTTAGCATTGATAAGGCTATCAATATAGATATAATAATGCATGTAATAGTAAATTTGAGTAATAACTAAGTAGCTACCTGGGGGATGGGGCATGATGTCCATCATGACACCCAAGTAGGAAGGGGACGTGTATGAGGTGGCATCTAAAATTGGAGTGTGAAATAAGAAAGAGATAAGTGTAATGGCCATGTTCATACAAGAAATCATATATATAACACACATGAGGAACACAATGTAGGATGAGGGGACACAATACAAGGGACATGGGCACATGTCACTAAATATGAGAAAATAAGACATAAAAGGACATGTTAAAATGTCCACATATGCAAGTAATAAGTATGATATCTTAGAGCCACATAGGACATGTTTAAATGTCCACATACACAATTAGGAAGGCACACATAAGGACATGGGAACATTCCCAAAGCATACATATTGTGAAAATAAGTGGCATAGAGCCAAAGAACAATGACATATTCAAATTCCCTTGAATATAAGAAGCATAAAGATAAAATATATTCTAAAATAGGAAAAGTAGAAATGAAATTATGCATGAATATGTAATAAATTAATGTGTAAGAGAAAATATGTACATATAACGAGTCTAAATTAGTCATATCCCAAAAAATATGAGTAAGTGTATCATGATAAATATCAAGATATAATAATGCTAAAGCTATGATGTAAAGTGTATAAAGATGAAACTTGGTGATCAAAACTATGTAGCATACGTCTAATTGGGTGAATATGTCAAATAAAAAACCCATGTATGGTGTATATGCCACTTATGGGAAGAGATAATATAAAATGCGGATCAATATAGTGGACCCGATTCTTGTATTAATCTTCAAGCACTCGATAAGAACAAATGAAGCATGTATGTGTATACACAATATTTTTAAATTTTTATCACTTACTGACACTTTGTATCTTATAATAACCCAACAAGTCTCAATCTCTATTAGTTTAAACCTTAATGGGTACACTAGGAAAGGGGTGGGTAGACCATTGGTAATTTGTAGGATTGTTGTTCCTTTTTCCACTTGTTATCTACACACTTGTTTCCTAAAAACCTTTTCCCTAAGCTTGATCTTCTCTATTGTACCCTTTACAATCATCTTCTAAATTTTATCTTCCTATTCCCCACCATAATCCCCTTTCTTAAGCTAGATATACTAGGTTGATTGGGTCAACCCTATATAGTTTTGGGTAATTTTCACTTAGGAACTAGTTTGGCATTTGGCTGACCTAACTCATGACCTAGTGAATAATTGTCTGAAATTATGCTAGGTCAACGGGGTCAACCCTATCAATAAATATTTTTGGAAGGGTTTAGGGTCAAATCCACATATATATACAAGTTAATTTCTCTATTATTTATATGAGAGAATAATAATTAAGATATATTGTGCATCTGCTTATTGACCATTCTACTTGAGGATCAAGTTTAGAGTTTCATACTTTCTTTGGAAATACGGATCTTTTCTTATGGAGAATTATTTTGGATCCATTCATAGGTTGTGTAGCCTAGATATGATTTGTATTTATCATCCTTACATACAAAAACAACCTCTTATAATGTACCTTAGCCAAGGGAGATATTGAGGCTCGATGGGTTCATCTTCAAAGATAAGTATTCCTAGCTTTGTTCCTCCTTTGTAAGAGTAGATATATATGAATTTATACTTCTCTTCCATGAATTAGTATTCTATATACATTGACATGAGTATATGTGTCTTATGTATGTTTAATTTTAATGTTTCTAACCCCCACTTTGTGCTACAAGCGTTGGTGAGCACTAGATTAGATTTACTTTATTTGTTATTAGTTTAGTGAAATATAAAAACACAAGGCTCCCTTAGGGTTATTACATGATTTTTCTTGAATGGAGGCTTTCAAACCCTCCCTAACATAATGTATTGTGTTAATATATCACCTAATCAAATCTAGAGGATCCACATATTGGTTATGTTCTTGCTTAACAAATGTGTCCCCAGTTGGAAGTGTATGGTATGATCTATCTTATCCAAGTTAGGATTGATTTATAGACATGATATATTTTTTATTACATACATTTTGGTGAACCTGGCATGAATCTAACCCTTGCAATTTATTTCACATATTTCATCATTTTATTAGTTTATTCTCTATATATTTGTAATATTGGGTCAATAATGTTGATATAGCTCTAAATTCTATGCACAAGTTTAACACACAGTTGCATTAGTATAAATATATATTTTTTACATAAGTTTTTTTTAGGTACATAAAACATATTAGGTTAATCCTGTCAACTTTGTATATTTACAGACTTCCAAAAAAAAACTAGTTCAACACTGTCCATGTAGTTATTTTTACAGGCTTCAACAATAAGGTTTTCACAAAACTAGGTCAACTTATTTGGTAGAAATTTCAAGCATCTAAAATAGAAATTTTGAAAATCTAAGCATCTTCAATCCCACTAATGTTCGTTTCTATCCTTATTTATCATTTATAGCATTTGTTATAGTTCTATTTTTCATAGTTTTTAGTCTTTAAAAATGCCCCTATATAGTCAACTAGGTCAACCCTATCAACATAATTCTATATTTTGTCTGGAAAACTAGGTTAACACTGTCGACATAATTAATTTTTAGACCCTTAATTTTATAGTATAGAAGTGATACTATTGACTCTGTTATGTATTCCCTGTATACACTATCATCTAAAATGACATTGTATTGTGTTTCAAAGTTAGAATTAACACTTATATGTAAGTAATTAGCTCACACTTTCATTTATTATTACTTGCATGCTTATAATAGATCACATAGTATAATTAGGTGATTTTCAATATATTATTTATTTACACTATTTTCTCTTTTATGCACACAGTACCAAATCACAAAATTGTATAAGCATTTTAACACTTATCTACCCAAGGCCTACCTACTTGGATTTCATCACCAAGGGGGAAGCTAACTTGGTTTTTTGGCCAAGTATAAACACATGGTTAATGGTATATTTTAGCTAAGCACCCAACACCTTTATCATTTTAGTGTGTGAAGTGAAGGGGTAAGCCCTAATACCAAGACAATACCATTACCAATACAGATCCATTTCGACCCAAATGTCTTGAAATCATCCTTCAATTGATTTCTAGTTCCTTGCTTACAACCAACTTCCAATCACATCTTAAATCATATTATAATAATATAAAAAGATTTAGGATGACCACTTGGTTATCTTTTACTTTCCAAGTTGACTATTTAATCTTTGGTTAATTGTATGTTGTATTTCAAAAACTTACATTGCCCAGAGTTGGTGAAAGGTTTTATGTTGTGTGCCTTGATTAGATCATCCTAATTAATTTAATTGATTATGTGTTTATTTTTTTAGTTATTTATTCAAAGTACATTGCAATTTTTTTTGTGTTTTTAGAAAACTATCAACATAGTCACTTAAAGATTGATTTACCTCTCCTCCTTAGCATATTAAGTTGATTGGGTCACCTTAGTATCTTTCTAAACTTCCTCATTATCATACTAAGTTGATTGTGTTGACTTAGTATTTTTATAAACTATCTCCTTAGCATACTAAGTTAACTTTGTCAACTTAGTATCTTTCTAAATTGTATACCTAACATACTAAGTTGACTATGTCAAATTAGTATCATTCAACATTGTCCCTCCTTTTGGCTAGTTTTATCCTTATTTTTCTTCCTAGCTTTCTAATATCCACTCGTACTTGGCATCTTGAACCCTCTTATCAAATTATTTCTTGATAGTCTCAACCCATTCTGAATGCACATGGATTTTTCTCTCCTACTCCACCTATTCACCATAAAAGACAACTCTTTATGGTATAGCTCTTCATCACATGGTTCTAAATCTTCTCAATCTCAATCTACCCCATACCATATAGTAGATATATAAAATCATATTAGACAAATCCCAAACCATGAAAATCATATACCTTATACCACTTTTACACCTTCTATACTTAGAAATCATAAACTCAAAAACCCATTTACATCAAATATTACAAACTCACACTATGTTCCACCTCTTATAACCAATATTCACAATCCTCTTATTACACCCATAACAAGATCACCAAGCCTTATCACTTCCCAAATTAAAATGTTTTAAACCACTCAAATTGACAATCTAGATGACTCCAAATTAATCAAAAACCTTGATGATAATACTATTTACACTCCTACCAATAATGGTGGCTTTACCAAGCTTCCTTCTTCTTCTACCAAACTCAAGAAAACTAACACTATTTTTGGGAATTCTCCACCTAAAAATAATCCTCCTCCTAACAACACTAATACCCCTCCTACAAAAACAAACCCAACTAATGATACAACTCAACTTCTTTCACAAGTCATGCAACAAATGAACATCATGCAAATAACTAATCATTCTCAAATGATGAACATATAACAAAAGTTATTATACATGTCGAGTCAACCACCTCAAGTCATAATGTCTCAACCAAATCAAAAAATTTCCCCTCCTCCTCTTAGAGATTCCAATGGGAATATCATCCCTCAACCTCTAATGAATAACAAAATGCTTCAACATATTCAAAATAAAC
This sequence comes from Torreya grandis, assembly GCA_037957365.1. Lineage (NCBI taxonomy): Eukaryota > Viridiplantae > Streptophyta > Pinopsida > Cupressales > Taxaceae > Torreya > Torreya grandis. The sequence continues at coordinate 3,392,921 of JARHVA010000104.1, forward strand.
CTTTAGCCCTATTCATTGCATCCATATATATTGAATTTTTTTTTCCAACTATCACATATAATGGGACTAAGGACCCTACTATCTTTCTTAAGTCTTTTGGTAATCTCTATAAGGAATGGGTCCAAACTAACACCTTTGCTACCACTAAGCTCTTAACCAAAAACTTTCTTGGTGATGCATTTGAATGGTATAACCAACCTCCTAGACATTCCATCTCACAAATCAAGGATTTAGTCAATGCTCTAGTGAAGAAATTCCAACATGATGACCTTCCTGAAAATTAACTTTGCCATTTCATCAATGTCAAGTAATTTCTTAATAAATTTGCTCACACTTTCATCAAATGATGGAAATATTTATCTCACAAAGTGGACCATAACATGAATGATGATACTCATTTAAAAATATTTTTTATTTCTCTTAAAGCTCCCCTTAAATACAAAGTTTGAATCTTTTCACCTAAAACTTTAAAGGAATCCTTAGACCAAGAAAAAAGGTAAGACTTTCTTATGGCTCAATGTGAAACACCTCAAATAACTACTAAATAACCTTTAAAATCATTTTCTCATAATATAGATTCATCCAAGCCTCCTCAACCTCAACATGGAGCATCAAATTCAACCAATTTTAACCTAACCTACCCTCCTTTGAGTTTAGAACATCTTAAGAAGAAATTTCTACCCTCTAAACCAATGAGGTTTGATCCTTCTAAACCTCCTCCAAAAATGTACAATCCTAATAATTTTTATTGGTGGCATGCTACTATAGGTCATTCTCATGAGTCTTGTCATGATCTTAACCAATTTATTCTTTTTTCCTTGTTTGGTCTATATTTAAATCTTGATACTCTCACAAAACAACATTATCAAGACTATATTTAGGCTTCTCAAATTCAATCTCAAGGACAACAATAACATCAACATCAAATACCTAATGAATTAAAATAAATATACCATACATATACCTCATCCACTAATTTTATTCAAAACATAGTTGAGCCTTCTTCATACACTAATAAGGAAAGGATAACTGACATGAATAGATTTAAACATATCATTGAATCCATTAAACCTTAACCTCTTAGGTCACATGAACCAAAGGAGTACATAATTAAAATGAATACTCCAAATCATATCATACATGGTCCTCCTTTACCTCTTCATACCTATAGTACACATCATATGTCACATTCAACATCCTTAAAATCTAAAAAACCAACACATTTACCTATTTCCAAATACCCCTACCAATCCAGTGCAAATCATTTTTATGGTTCAATGTTACCTCAATCCACCTCACATGTTAGGGTATATTTTAATGCCCATCCACATGTCCCTTCAAACTTTGGGAAATCTTATGATGTCCATCCATACATCCACTTACCTGTTAGGGCATCTTATAATGCCCACTCTTATTCTATAATGCATAACAACAACCAAATTCAGCTTCAAGAAACCTTTTGAGACTTATAGACTTTTATTTCACATGCTCATCTTTGATATAGATGTTAGCATAGATCTTACTTATTATTTTTTGTCTCATGTTTCTTTTTTTTTGTGCACTTTACTTCTTTTAGTCACACTTTACTAGAATCATTGTTTTCCTTCATGTTCTTTAGTTTTCTTACACATCACATTTGTCATTTGTTTTCATTTTTGTCCTTATATATCTCTTTATTTTTATCTTATTATATCATCCTCTACCTTAGTATATTTATGATTATTTTTTCCCATTATTTAACATTCACCTCATTGTTGTTCACCATGTGAGTTACAGTACAAGACCATGGATAGGACGTATCCTTCCTCACAAATTACCACATTAAAACATATTTAAACCACTTTTTTAGATGATTACTAATTACATTGGTGCTTTTACTAGATCCATTGTAGGTTAGTATGGCTTCTCGAGAGACATGACTATCATAAGCATAGCCCAGTCACTTTTATAACACTATTTTACCTCCTTGTGATCAGTTATGAGCATATTCATCATTGTATCACTTATTACATAGATGGATGTCTTATGGTCCCCATATTTCCCTTATTTATTTTCATTTGAGGCTCACATCAGTCAATTTTGAGATTGCACACTTACTTATGGGAAAGTCTAAGAGTCTTTAGACACCTTGGTCTTTAGGTCCATTTCTCTAGTGACTAAGTGTAATCCCTCTTATGTTTTTCATCTTTAAAACAAATTTTTCATTTTACAAATACATATGAGGAGGAATATAAAAATCCAAAATAAATTTAAAAGATAAATCATTTGAAACACAAGGCAATAATCTAAAAGGCAACATTCAAAATTCTAAAAGTCAAATCACACTAAAAGATGTGATTCTAAGCACATCTCCTTCTTATAATTGAAGATCAAAATCCATATTTGGCCTCATTATAGATCCGAGGTCCATTGGGGTATGGTGGGGCATTAAATTAGAAAAGGAGAATAAAAAAATATTTTAGTGCTACCTAATTTTTCACGCAAGTATCTAATAGTTATAGTAGATTGATGGCTTTGTAAAGGGTCTTAAGGAATGGGTAACAAGTTATGGGAAGGTAGGTCCATTTTACTTTTCATGCATATATCCTTCATGGGATGATCTATATACTTCACTTATTAGCCCAAGATTTGTGTTCATTGGTTGGTTCTGTTTTCTTACATTATATCTTAGAACAAGCACTAAGTTTGAGTTTTTATCCTTAGAGCTTTTTTATTTTCATTTCTCCATAATGTTTTTGTTTGATTTTTTATCTTACATATGACATTTGGAATTATTACATATTTATCTTTATATATGACTTCTTCATGTTTATCTTACATCTTGACTTACATTTCATTTTCAATCTTTTGTGATTTCTTTATGTTTAATTTGACATGATTATCATACATGGGGTTACTTGTCACTTACATCTCTTTGTTAAATTTTTCTTGCATTGATATTTCATTAGTCATTCATGTTTTACATAATTCCCAACATGATTTAGTATGTTCTACATTCCCTTTTTCCATTTATGTTTTACATGCTTCCCAATGTGATTTAGAATGTTCTACATTCCTTTTTTCCATTTATGTTTTCCATTATTTCTAATGTGATTTGTCATTAATTTGCCATGATTTTATCATTCATTTTTCATCATTTTTTCATTCATTTTCCTTCAATATTTTAACCTTGACTTAACAAGCCTAATTTTCCATAATTTATTTATTTTTAATCAATTTGACCTATTTTTTAGCCTACTCAACCATTTTATCCCTTATTCTACCATTATGGGCCTTTCTATAACTCTTTCAGCCTATTTCATACATTTCTATAGTATTTTGGTCACTTAGTCAAAGACTAGGTTGACTAAAATTTCCTCATTTTGATCAGGTTGACTTAACAATCTAAGTCAACCTTTTTATTTTTTCCCTCCAAGTACTAAGTTGTCACAGTGGTTTTTTATACTATGTCGATAGACATATACTAAGTTGGTAGTTTAGAAAACATACTAAGTCAACACATACCTGCTAGGTCAATAGTGTGGATTTTGTAAAATTTTAGCTTATTAGATCAACTGGGTTGACCTAGTTATTTATGCCTGTTGACCCCTTATATTTTGTGAAATAAATGCCTTTTGGTAGTTATTTCCCCAAACCCTTCCAACCCATTTCCCTAAGTGGGTTTTCCTAAACTTAGCATATAATTTGGGTTAATTTCTATGTCTACAAATGTGTTAAATTATTTTTTTGAAAAATACACTTAAAATCATTAAAATATTCAAAAACTAGCTTGAGATTATTAGTTTCCTACCTGTAGTACACCCGCTATTGTTGTTGGGGGTCCCTCTCATCTAGATTGTCATCTCCTTTCCATCCTAGCTCACTTGTTCTTTTACAACTCTTTTTCTCTCCTTCCCAATTAAAAAATTACCAAATGACTTCCCTTTGACCTTATTTAAACTTACTTTACAAAAATCTAAAATCTCTCAAATCTTTTTTTGGTAGATTCCTTATTTTGACTCTATCTTTATTTCTAATACTTTGTTTCTCAAATCATGAAATGTTCTAGAATCATGATGAGGTAGAGAATATTTTACACTATTATATGCCTATCTTCCACAAATTTCAATTTTTGGCCTTTTTTTTACACTTTTATAGGTTCACCTAATGTTCTTCACATTGGACACCTTCACTTCTCTTACAGTGTACTTATTTATATTACAACACTAAGGTAAGTAAAATTATGTGTTTTTCAATTCAATTCATTCATTTATCTTATTTTATTCTTACTAAATTTTACTTAACATCAGTGTTATGTGTTATCATGTTCTACTTCCTAAAGCACCATCTTGTGTTGCACTCACATGACATGTGATGAGCTTCAAATGGGGCATATGTGTACACATAATATTTTAAAAATTATATCACTTACTAACACTTTATATCTTGTAATAACACATTGAGTCTTAATCTCTGTTAGTACATGCCTTAAGGGGTGTACCAGGAAAGGGGTGGATAGACCATTGGTGCTTTGTAGGATTGTTGTCCCTTTTGCCACTTGTTATCTACACACTTATCTCCTAAATTTTTTTTCCCTAAGCTTATTATTCTCTATTGTACACTTTATATTAATTTTCTACATTTTATCCTCCTATTACTTATCATAATCCTCTTTTGTCAGTTAGTTGTATTAGGTCCACTAGGTTGACCCTGTATAGTTTTAGGTAATTTTCACTTAGGAAATAGTTTGGCCTTTGGCCAACCTAGCTCATGACCTAGTGAATAATTGTCTAAAAATAATACTAGGTTGACAAGGTTGAACCTATCAACCAAGATTTTTGGAAGGGTTTATGGTCAAATCTACCTATATAGACAAGTTGATTTTTCTATTATTTAGAGAAGAAAAGAAGTAATATATATTGCACGTTTGCTTATTGACCATTCTACTTGAGGATCAATTCTAGAGTTTCAAAATTTCTTTAGAGATACATATCTTATCTTGTGAATAATTATTTTGGATACATTGATAGGTTTTCTGGACTAGATCTTATTTTTATTTGTCATCCTTACATACCATAATAACCTCTTGTAAAACACCTTGGCCAAGGGAGAGATTGAGGCTCCGTGGGTTCATATTCAAAGGTAAGTATTCCTAACTTTATTCCTCTTTTGTAAGAGCAGGTAGATATAAATTTATAATTATATTTTATGCATTAATATTTCATATACATTTACATTAGTATATGTCTCTTATGCATGTTTACTTTTATTATTTCTAACCCCAGTTTGTGCCACAAGCTTTGGTGAGCATTAGATTATATTTACTTTACTTGTTATTAGTTTAGTGAAATATCAAAACAAAAGGCTCCCTTAGGGTTATTTCATGAATTTTATTTAGTGGAGGCTTTGGAAACATTCCTAACATAGTGTATTATGGTAAGAGATCCCTTAATTGGGTCTAGAAGAACCCTATATTGGTCATGTTTCTGCTTAACAAATATGTCCCCAATCAGAAGTGTATGGTATGATCTATCTTCTCTGAGTTAGGATTGATTTATAGAAATGATAAATGTTTTATTGCACATAATATATATGATAAAAATTACTACACTAAGATAGCTAGCATATGTAGTATCTGTAAAATATGAGAAATGTAAACATGGATATTCATACAATCTTCAATTTTATATTTTCTAAGTAAACATTTAAATGTTTTTTGTGTTTTTGACATATTGTATTGTTTTTATATTTTATGGATATAAGTTATGTACAATAAAAATGAAAATGAAACTATATACAAGGAGAAAGAAATAAGTAAAGTATGTACAAAAAGGGAGGAACAATACTAATTGATGAGTCTCATGGGAGACTCACTATCAGTGTATCTTGTGTCAAATGAAGTAACAATGATCATTCATGCTATATGAAAATGTAAATGTGGTCCAAAAACCTAATATATTAAGTGATTTATAACTAGTAATACTTATGAATTGGTGCTAGGTATTCATGAAATTAACTATGGTGTCTTGTGAACTATATGGGTGTTAGGGACCCATTTGGTATAAGATGGTGTAGATGGCATAGGTGGTCTATGATGATAACCTTGAGAACTCAATAATATTGATCTCAGAAAAAAATGAGTAGAGGGAGGCCCTCTATAATTTGTGGTATATCTATGATGTAGGTATCTCTCTAATAATGGTCTCAGTGGGAGAGTATTCATACATGAAAATACTATAAGAGTAGACCTCACCTAAACTGGTGGATCCACTAAAATATGTGGTGTACTAATATGAACTATGCTCAAATTTATAACTATTAAGTACATTTTAATTGGTAATTATGATGTAACTACATGTGGTACAAGTAGAGGATACTCATAGAAAAGACCCTCAATTGTGATTACCTAATTTGTATGTATATATTTAAGGCATCTATATACTATGGATGGGATGGTTTATAGATGTTATATAAATGGCATACATAATAAATTGTCAAATGTGCTTGCAGTATGTACTGTTAATAATCTAGTGGCCATATATGTTGATCCAATCTATAGTGATATTAAAATCTCCCTAATGGATATTTGAACATGGCCACTGAAGCCACACATAACATTCTGTAGTAGATATATCCTAATCTGAATACCCCAAATGCTATAGAAGTGTGATATTTCACATGTTAATACTTGACCCATTATCAACCTTAACACTCTAGATATGATGATGATCTATGTAGGATCATATAAAGAGTGCATATAAGTTGAATCATCATCAACAATCTCCTTCTCTGAGAAAGTGATGAGTTGTCTAGCTAGAACTATAGTATGTGACATATCAAGGATATTACATAGTGGGTGTGCATCCTCTATAGTAGTGTGATATGATGTTGGTAGTGGATGTGCATGATATATATAGTGAACACCTAAAGTGTCCCCTACTTCATTTTTTTTGTGTTTTGGAAAAAAATATGAGAATATTTTCAATGCCTTAGATTATGTTTGTTTAACGATGGGTACTTATATGGGTGTGTCGACATCAATAATGTTATCCTCTATCAAATCTTGTATTTATGTTTCAAGATGATGCATTAGTTTATTGTATGTACTGATATCCTATTATATTTTCATAATGCATTAAAATCATAGTTATTTGAAAGAGGATATGTCATATCAACCTATTTTATGGGAGGGAAAGATATGAAATTCATTATAAGAGATATTGTAATACACATGTTGGCAATTTTAAAAGGTTAGTGAAAACTCAATGTGGAGGAGCTGATAAAATCAGGTGAGGAGATGGATCTGAAATGGTGTTACTTATGGACTTTGGATCTCTCTTATTTTTAGTGTCCTTTACCTTATATGGAGACTTACTGTAGCTCTTAGTAGTTGATTATGATCCACTTGTATATTTTAGTTTGACCATAGAGAGAAGCTTTACTTCTCTTTATTTCACTATGTGACATAAATATTTGAAGGTTGGGAACTTATTAAATAAGATACATTCATGTAATGCTAGTATTAAGCTCTATTTTAATGTCATGGAGATCTATATCTTCCATGGGGATAGTCAACTTAGCCAATATAATATTATATTGCAAGATGTATTTTGAAATAGGCTCCTTTGATTTTTGTTTTAGTAGGGATACTTGAGCATATGAGATCTTATCAATAATGTTTATTGATAAGTGTGCTAAAAACATATATGTGAATTGATTTAATGTGGTGATATATTGATTTGGTAGACCATAAAACCAATATAAGGTACAACCCTTTAGATTGCATAGAAATAACTTAGTGAGGAGCCAATCATTGGACATCTAGTCCAAGCATACTATGTGAAAAGCTCAGATATGGTGCTCTAGCTCACCCTTACCATCATACAATGTAAGCTTAGATTCCATGAATATAGATGGAAAATGAGTTTCCACTATGTGATGTGCCAAAGGTGTATGTAAAAGAACATTAGAATCTAAGGCATGTGATGGCCTAGTGTCTCCATTCTCAGGATGTAACACCTTAGCCTATAGAGTATGAACCTACCGCATAATGAATTTTACATATGGAGATGAGGAACTATCCATAGGAGGTGTAGCTATCACTAAAGGTCATTGAGTTACAATTGGTTGTTGTGCTAACTGAGCTATCCCCAATGTAGGTGTAACAATGTTATTATTTAGGGGAGTAGAATATCGAACATTATTTTATATTTTATTTTTTTCCTGGATAATATTGATAAGTTCATATTACATATCCTAATTTTTGGAAAAAATATTTTAATTATCTCTTATTGATTTCATCAAATTAGTTGTTAATCTACCATTGTAGTTTGGGGAGTAGGAAAACAAACTATTTTATATTTTGAACCTTTAAAGAAATTTAATCTATGAAAGATTGAAAAAATCAAATACTAAAACAAATATAAGATTTTATAACTAATATCTGAGCATAGAAATAAAATTCATACAAACCCAAAGAGCATATAGGGTTAGATTTTGAATAATATTCGAAGTAAATTAGGTTCACCAAATGTTTTAACCTTATAAGACTTAAATGAATGTAAATACTATGTTGTTAAAGAGATAATTATATAAAATTAGGGTATAAATATGTAATAAATACATACACTAATTTGTTATAGAAATTATTAAATTTAACCTTTCTAAAAATAGCAATAAATAATGCAAATAAGAAATTAGTTAGAAAATGACTGAGATGGATGATCTAGAAGCTAAAAACTAAGGCAAAGTCTAGTTTGAGTATTGAAATTGGATTTATATATCAAAAATACTTTTGGATAATAGTGCCCTAATTAGATAGTAGTGCCATGTGGTAATAGTGTTACTATTTTGGTAGTAATGTCTTATGTGAAGGACTACTCTAAGCTTTTAGGTACACCTATGTCTAGATTTGTAAGGCCTATTCCTATGTACATGAGTTATAAAACCTTGTATATGGCCTATTTTGATTAATTTTATGATCAAACCCTAATTATCCATGTTTATAGGGTATTTTTTGATACAAGCAAAAATGTGTGGTTATTAGTGGGGTAGGATGGACATCCTCAACACCCCACTATGATGAGAGTTGACTGCATACTAATACTATGAAGAGGGATAAAGTGTGATGTAGTTATCCCCACCTAAGTGTTGGTATAATTTTAAGTGCAAATGAATGTATTATGATAGTTTACTTAAGTGTTTTTAATGTGCTTGAGACTAGAAATGTAAGTAATTTAAGCTTAGGAATGATGTAGATGGTAGTATGCAAAATGAGGATAGAATATGGATTGATAATATTAATTGTACATAACTTGTTCTATGTTTGCATATGTAATTTTATTTTGATTTCCATCTAGTGGCTAGAGGGATAAATTTCATGTATATATACCATTCTATTACTTGTGTGGGTGCTAAAATAGGTATAGGTTGAACCTAAGAGGTCTAAGATTTGAAAAGATATCCATTTATGGAAAAAAGGGGGAAAGGATAGTAGTTCCAATATTGGGACACTAAAACCATGTGGCATTATTATCCATATTATGGTGTTAGTGTCTAAGTGGTTGGACCTAAGGCATGGAGGGCTAAGATGCAAGAATGAGGGTCTGAGACTACTTTAGGGATGTGTGTGGCCCACTGAATTAACAATTTTGGGAATAATGGAGTTTCATTCCTAATTTAGTTAAGGGTCTAGAAAAATAAATTAGTAAATAATATTTAAATAATAATAATAATAATTTGTATAATTTATTGTGTCTTTTAAACCTTTCTAAAATAGTAATAAATTAGAAGAAATATAACTTAGCTTAAAACAAGTTGAAATAGTTATTGCTGAGTCTGAAACTAGTTATGTAGGACTAGAACCGTGTTACAAATTAGAATCTAGATTTAATTTTATGAAAGGATAAGAGCAAAAAAAATAGGACACTTCAAGGTCTAATGCTATAGTCCATTCCTGCCATTATTGTCCAAACTAGTCACAAAAGTCTAAGTTTTTTGGGTTTTGTTTGTTGTCCCTATATGAGTTTGCTTGTGAAATCCTAAGTGATGAATGTTGATGGAGCTCCTTACAGATATGATTCAATATTTAAACCCTAAACCTTCATTATTCTTGATAAAACTTGAGAAAGAGGGGGGATTAGTGTGTGTAAGATGCATTGAACGTGTATCCACACTCCTTGTGTGGGTACGTTGTCTTCATACAAATAATTTGAAGAGGGATCAATCCATATGTAGTTTTCCCACTTAATGTTCTTTGTGAAATAGTGTGATGAAAATGTAAAAATGCTAAACTAAGAGTGCTTGAGGTGGCTAAGGACTGGTGTGAGGATTTAAATGTGTTTACAGTTATGTTGGGTGATTATATGCATAAAATAGTAAATTTTGCCTTAGTCGTTTGCTTGTATTCTTGATTGCTTTATAATATTTATCACCTCCCTTTGTAAATGACCTTTGGATGGGATTTTATAGGAAATTATTGGTCATGGGTTAAATTTATTTGTACTATCTTGACATGATGAAGAATAGGAATCGAGAGAAAATGACCATTTGGGCTCAAAGTGTGATTGGATAGGAGCACCAAAAATGGGACACCCTAGGGTCTGATGTTATAGTCTAGTTATGGTGCTCCTATCCTAAAAGTTTGAGACCTAAGGGGATATAATTGGCTTAGGAAAAAGAACCTGACTAAGCTAGAATGATCATCTATAAGTCTATAGATGACTAGTTATGAGAAAAAGGTGTCTAGAAGTGTCACAAGAGCATGCAATAAGGTCTTATGGATAGGGTGTCACAAGCCACACTCAAACTAACAATTTGGAAATTTTATATGACTACATTTCCCCCCCTTTATTCTAGTGTTGAAGCAAAACAAAACACTAGAATAAAGGAAAAGTAAAAATCCTACCTAAACTTACTTGCAAGGGTGAAGTCCATGAAGCTATATGATGTTGAGTGTGCATAGAGAGAGCACATCAAGAAGTATAAAGATACAATATAAAAACAAAAATTAGATCAGTTCTTACTAGATATGCTATATCTAAAATAAGAATGTATAAAAGTTGGGTAAGAGAGAGAGAGAGAGAGGAAAAGAAAGGAAAAATACACCTCATCAAGTACACAAACCAATAAAAAACTTATTATGATGATGAGTGATGCCGAGTAATGATAGGTATGTGTTTTACTAAGATTAATATCATGAATAGAGCTAAGTGCTCAATTCCCTGAGAGTGGCTCAAGAATGTAAAAGCTATCATTTTAGCTCCATTGTCACCCACTAAGTGAATTTATGTGATCATGCGTGTGTTAATAAATTTATAGACTGTGTGTCCAATCCTTTTGAGTAGGTGGCTCAAGAATACAAAGGCTAGTTAGAACTTTGGCTCCATAGTTTCCCACTAAGTGAAGCTATTAGCTAATATTGGTATGGATTTGCACCATATGAGATGGCTCCTAAATCTAATGAATTATCTAAAATATGATAATATGGTATGTATAATTGAATGTGTATTGGAAAATAGGCCAATCTTGGCCATTTTTAAAGGTGGAGAATAGGCTTGTATGAAAGTCACTCTAGAATTGGGAACTAGGATTATGTAGAAGTGACTTGGGAATGGTGCCAACCATCTATAGATGGAATAAGTCATGAAACTAATGAGAATACCTAGATAATTTACTAAAATTGGAAAGAAAAGAAGGCCAATATGTCATGCACATTTTTCCCAATCACTAGTGTCTATAATAAGGATTCTAATTTGGAAGTTATACCAACTTCCCAATCTAAAAATTGAAGCGAGATCCATCATGTCACTTATAATTCCCCCTATATCTAGATTATTTTATAAAAACTACACTAAAACTATTGAGTTTGAACTGAACTATTGCTAACAAAACTATAACTAAACTTACCTTTCTACGTATTTCTAGAAAATCTAGGTTTTTGTTATTTAGATAAGAGCACCAAAAATAGGGCACCTTAGTGTCCAACACTGTTATCCAAGTTTGGTGCTCTTTTTCTTTGCTAATTTTAATCATTATTTTGTAATCATCACTATTTTTTTGGTCTATTCTACCTATTTTGGGCTTTGGTTATTGTTTTAGGTGTTTTGAAACTATTTTTTTGATTAGTAAGAGGCTTTATTCTCTGTGATAAAACCCCTATTTATTTCCCCCTCTTCTAAGGGTAGGAATGAAGACACTAATATGAATTCACTCAGAATAAATATCCTTACAAGTCTGTTATGCTATGAAATACATGATATAACAATGATAATAAAAAAGATGTCTCAAAATATAACATAGTTTGTATTGGAGATTACTAGGTCAACAGGGGTATGCCTAGATAGATATAACAATGTAATAACATGTGTAGTGTACTAAATTGAAAATATAAATGTTGTTTTTTATTTATCAAGGAGTGATGGAGCATGATGTCCATCATGGCATCCAAGAAAGTAAGAAAATGCATGATATGGATCATGGCATTACATACAATTGTGAAGAAATTAATCAAATAAGCATGCACAATAAGAAGCAAGAAGCATACAAGAGTGGCCAATGGGACAAAAAAATAAGGGACATGAGCACATGTCACTCAAACTAGGAAATAAATCATACAAGGCATGTTCAAATACCACATACATATACAATTGAAAATGAGCAAAGTTGGCACAAGGGCCACAAAAACATAGAAGAGCACAGGCAAAGGGCATTGGCAAATGCCCTAAGGCACACATAAGAGATAAAATAATAACTAAGAAATGCATTCAAATCTAGATACATAAGTCAAGAAAGGAAATAATGTAAATATTTGAAATACAGTCGCATCTAACTAATCAAAGCAAGAAGTGAAAGTATGCAAAACATGTAGTACAAGACTAGGTAGACGCTAAAAAATAAATAAGTGATATATAGTAGTGAGTATCAATAGAATAATCTATGTAATCTAGTGATTAATTTATATCAATATAATAAATAGAGTGTGTGGTTTAGGAATGACATAACTTGGATGGTGGTCATGTAGAAGATGCCCCCAGTGGGTAGATATATCAATCTGTGTCAAATGTAGAAGTAAGATGCCCCCTCAATGGGTAGAGTGAAGCAATCAAAGATCAGTGTGTCACTTCACACACTCAATGAAGATAAAGTGCAGCATGGTAATGTATATAAATCAACCTACAATAGAATAAAATAATAAAATGTAAGTCTAGCATGGTAGTAAAAATTTAAAGCATGTATAATGCATACAATTGAAATGTTTTTGGTGTTTTTGATTTATTTGAATGTTTTCATATTTTGAGATAGGTTATGTACAAGAAATAATAAAGAAAATATGTACAAGAAAGATAAAAAATTATGTACAAGTATGCAAAAATAAATTATGTATAAGAAATCTAAGAATAGAAGCTATGTACAAGTAAGTAGAAAGAAACTATATACAAGAAAGCTATGAATAAAAGTTATGGCTAAGAAAGACTGAAAAGAGATGATACTAATAGATGAGTCTCATGAGACACTCCCTATCATGGTATCCCATATTTAATAAAGGAATCGTGCATGATTATGAAGAATGAGGGGATGGCTACAAATATGATACTAAATATTCAGATTCATTGTCACTATCTTGGAAATAATAACCTGTATTGTTCCACTCATCATTATCATCTTGATTTTGAACCAATGGAATGATATTGTTGAATTTTTTTGTATCTAGATTTTATCTTTTGATAAATTGTGTCTATGAATGATTTTCCTTAGGATGTTCAATAAATCCAAAACCTTGGTGACAAACATTATCAACTACTAGAATAGGAGTAGTGATGGCTTGAGCATGCTTGCCTAACCCTTGACCTTGGTAATCAAACTATTATAGGTATTTTTGACCAAACCCATACTTATTTGAAAGTTAATCCTTATTTTATATAGGCATATTTGCATCTTTTTCATGCTTTACCTATGCTAGTAGAATTGTTTATTGCTCTGATTTTTCTTTTTGATCCTTTTGTTGTTTTGAGTTATGATTTGGTAACCACTTTTATACTATTTTTGAATTTGACCCTTTGTGAATGTGTTCCTATGTCACTGTAGATTTCTTGACTGATTTACCTTGTATAGGGTCTTCATTATTAATTATCTATTAGATATGTTTTTTTAATACCAAACATGAATTTGTGTGATGCCCATGCATTCTATGATATGCACAATAATATTTGGATATTCTCACTAAATATAGTGGAGGTAGTTTGATTAAATTATATTTAATCATTTCCCTTAGTACCTCACTTGAAATCTTATTTGATCTTTTAATGCTTTTTGAATCACTAGTTTTAGAGTTACTTTATTGTAATTTCTTGTTATCATATGTAACATTACAATCAATTGACTAGGAGAAGGTGTATATACATAATTAACACTAGGGTTCCTTTGAGGCTTTTGTATTATAATATAATTTTCCAATGTTGTAATATTTTTATGTAATAACTGATTCTACATTTATAAATCTAAAATTAACTTGCTCATACTAGTGATTTGATCCCTTAGAGTCTCACAAGTACAAACCCTAGTTGCTTCTGATTGAACATGTAAGGACATATGTTGAAGATGGTTTGAATAAGTTATAGGATGAAAATATGCATTAGGAAAAATATTATAGGCTACCTCACCTTTTGGAGGGGTGATAACATGGATTTGGCTAGAGGGAAAGTAGTTATCACCCTCTTGGGGGAGAGGAGGAGAAGGAAATTCTTTCCTGTGCATAAGATATGACATTGAAACTTGACAGGTAGTTGTTAGCTTATGAAATGGATCCTCTAAGTATTCATAGATTTTATTTTTAATTTAATTACACATAATAGAGAGATAACATGTTAAATAAGTAATGGAACCTTGCATTAAGGAAATGTAAACATTGATTTGAAGGAAAGGGATCTAAACATGTTTAGCAATACATTGCTTAATATCATCCCATATTATAAAAAATAATCATGAAAGAGAAAGAATGAATCTTTCCATTAATGTATAGTATAATTCATCATTCATATACATTATAGGACCTAATATGAATTCCTTATTATTTGCAAGAAATATTTTGAAATGAGTAAGATCCATTTATAATTTTATGTGAAATATGAATTAGATGTAAGGTGATACCTCAAAAGTGAAGGGACTTAGTAAATTCAACTAGGGTTTGAAAGAAATAATTTTAAAAATTGCTAAGATAAATTTTAAAAATTAATGTGAAATTTTGATTTAAATTTGCATAAAGAAAATTAGAAAAATACTAGAAAAATACTGGGACCTAGTATAGGAAACTAGGGTTTGAATGATTTTTTTAAAATTACTAAGGTAAATTTAAAAATTAAATGTGAATTTATGATTTAAATATGCAAAAAATATTGTAAAAATTAGTAAGGAGTTTTCCCTAGGGTTTCTAGGGTTTTTGTGCATAAAGGGACCTAGGAAATTCAACTAGGGTTTAGAATAAATGATTTTTAAAATTACTATGGCAAACTTAAAAAATTTAAATGTAAAATTTTGATTTAAATATTCAAGAAAAATTAGAAAAATAATGGAAAAGTTAGAAGGAATTTTTCCTAGGGTTTCTATGGTTTTTATGTCCAAACAAAGTAAGTCAGGTTCAACAAATGATTTAACAATTTTGGGAATAATGGAGTTTTATTCCTAATTTATTTAAGGGTATAGAACAATAAATTAGTAAATAACATTGTAATAATTATAGTACTAATTTGTATAATTTATTGTGTGTTTTAAACCTTTCTAAAAATAGTAATAAATTAGGAGAAATATAACTTAGATTAAAACAAGTTGAAATGATTGTTGTTGGGTTTGAAACTAGTTGTGCAAGACTAGAATAGTGTCATAAATCAAAATCTAGATTTAAATTTGTGAAAGGATAGGAGAATAAAAAATAGGACACTTTGAGGTTTGGTGCTATATTCCACTCTTGCCACTGTTGTCCAAATTGGTCACAAAGATCTGAGTTTTCTAAGTTTTTTTCATTGTCTCTACATGAGTCTATTTATGAAATATTAAGTGCTTAATGTCTATAGAGATCCTTGTAAAGATGATTCAATATTAAAACCCTAGACCTTCATTATGCTTGATAAAACTTGAGAAAGAGCTAAGGGTTAGTTTGTTTAAGATGCATTAAATGTATATCCATACCCTTTGTATGGTCACACTATCTACATACCAATACTCTAAAGAGGGATCAAGCCATATGTATTTCTCCCACTTAATGTGCTTTATGAAATAGATTGATATAGATGTAAAAATACCAAACTGAGAGTGCTTGAGGTGGCTAGGGATTAGTGTGAAGATTTGAATGTGTTTGTAGCTATGTTGGGTGACTGTATGTAGAGAATAGGAAAGTTTATTTTAGTGGTTTATTTGTATTCTTACTTGATTTTAAGGATTTGTCACCTCCCTTTGTAAATGAACTTTGGATGGGCTTTTATAGGGAAATATTGGTCATGGGTTAGATGTATTTATGGTAGTCCAACATGATGAAGAATAGGAATCAAGATAAAATGATAGTTTAGAATCTAATTATGATTGGATAGGAGCACCAAAAATGGGACACCCTAAGGTCTTGTGCTATATCCCATTTATGGAGATCCTATCCTATAAGCTCAAGACTTAGGGGATAGAGTTGGCCTATGAAATAAATCATGGATAAGCTATAATGATCATATGGAAGTATATGGATGAATGGTAATGAGAAAAATGTGTATAAAATGGTTGAAAGAGCATGCAAGAAGCTCCTATGGATAGGGTGTCATAAGCCACACTCAAACTACCAATTTAGACATTTTATATGACTACACTTTCATAAAGGTTGGATAAGTGTGAAAATAGGCTTTACAATAGGTATAGGGCTAAGATAGGGATAATTGGTCTCAAGTATCACTCTTAGCACTCAAGTGTCACTTTTAGGTGATTATAATGATTTTTAATGAATTATATGATATATTTTTACCATGGACTTTGTTGAGTGGTGAATTATTCAATGTGTAAAATAATAGAATCATCCTTGGTCATTAAGGTACATAGACATTTCCTCCTGTGAATGAGGAACTATAGATCATGTAGTGCCTAATGAGGATGAAAAAGATAGAATAAGGAATATGTAAACTCTTTAACAATAGTGGAATAAATATAATGATATGTGATAAGGTTATCACTTTTTCATGGATATGTGGTAGTGATTTGGAAGAAATAAGCTATGAATCTCCTAAGGCATGTAAATAAGGGATATCCAAATATAGGGTGGCTTGCATTCAAATGACATTCATATTCAGCTATGTTATTATTGACTTTTAAGTTCAATAAAAAGGCTAGAGGAATGATTTTTCCATAAGTTTCATCTAAAACACATCCTTTTCCTACACCTTGAAGACAATTTTTGATAGTGTATTTTTCAAGTTTATTTATGTAGCTTAATGTTAAATTTGGTAGACAATTTAGGTTTATAAACTAATATTTTTTCAACTTTTAAGGCATGTGCCTCAATATTAGACATGAAACTATCAAAATAATCTTTGAGAAAGATATCTTGATAAATACCTTAAATTAAGACAACATATTCATCTAGAAGAGTATTTAGAAGGTGTCATGTAGATAGAATTGGAATGGTGGAAATCTAATCAGATATCACTTGATTTTTGGGTAATAATTATTAGGTAAAAATACATTAAGATTACCATCCTTTTATAAATTTTATCTCAAGGAAATAAATCCTTAGATAATAAATTATTAAGGGGATAGGAATGGACAATGACATAAGTGGCTTGATAAAGCATAATAACTAGGATTTTCAGATGCAAAATAGATTTCAATATAGGCATGCTCCAATTTCTTGTAATGATTCTCATAACATATCAAATCATGACTAATATATTACATTTCATACTCTTTTCTTGACTCATCTAATTGTAAAAACATTACCCCAACTAATATGGGGATATATGATGTGTACAAAATGAAAGGGACATAAATATAAACTAGTCTTAAAATAATATGATGAAATAATTATTTATTATTGTTATTAGAGTATTTTTGAGATGAATTAGGCCATTAGAGTGTGAAATATTTATTTAGGAGATAATTTAAAAAATATGTGCAATAAACCATCTCTAAGACAAATCTTAATGAATTTTGAGACTATAAAGAATAGACCTAGGTATAGGCATGTTGATAATAACATTGATATAAGTGGGATATACATCAATACCTCACAAGGAAACTAATAATCCTTAGATATTTTTGGAGGGAACACCAAAAACACACTTGTAAGGATTGAAATTAACTTTTTTTTTGATAACATGATCAAATATGATGGTGAGATCATGAATGTGGTTTTCATGACACTTTAACTTGGTTATAAGATCATACACATAATTTTAAACTATATTATGTATGAGATCATGAAATATTGGGTCATTTCACATTTAAAAGTGTTGGTGGTCCATTTGGCACAACTAAACCAAATCTATGGGGAAGAGAGGGAGGAAAGACTCAAATAATGAGTATTCCCCTTGCTTCCCTTCCACCTCTCCTAAATGTAAGTAAGATATGGTATCAACTTCCCCAAGGTATATATCTACCAAGTCAGAACATACCATATACCTTAATTAGCTAAAGTGATTTTTTACATACAAGGGGCCTATTTAGAGTACTTTTCAAATACTTATGCAAGAGATTTTAGTCTATATTTTGTCCAAAAGAACTAGCTTATTTAGATTTTTCAATGAACTAACTACTAGTCTAGACTTGTCCTTAATCTATTAGGTCCAATAATGAATAAAAATAGACAAGTGAAAGGATAAACATGTAATCTAGATAAATCTTGAACAACTGACTACAATTCAATCCATTCTAAAATTGAAAAAAAATAAAAAAAGAGATAGGGTAGGAAGAAATGAAATATGAACTTAGTTTCTAATGAAGATAGTTCTATATATATTAAATAGATAAATCTCTTGATAAACCAATCTCTATTTGGATAACACATCATAACCAAAAGGCAAAGATGGTATAAGAGTACAAGGATCAAGTAGCTATGTGAAAGAGGGAATCAAAGTTACCATAGACATGCACAAATAAAGAGAATCATTCAAAAATAACTTATATAGAAGATAATTCATGGGAAAAAAATTCAAGACTCATCAATGTTCATATGAGTTACATAAAAGTAGTCAAATAACCTCAGCTCATGCTAAAATAAAATCTAAACTAAGAAATCAATAAAATGTAGAAAAAATGTCTAGTTATGTACTTTATCTAACACTAATAAAAAAGTCCCCTAATTTAATCTCATGGATAGCCTTACATAAATTTTCAATAGTCTCATCCACCCCCCAGGTGGTTAAAATTACTCAATGCATTGCCCACCCACCAAGAAATTACAAGAATTATTTAATAGGCACCAACTATGGCACCAATTTAATGTGTTCTCATCTTTAAGATAACATCTCTATTGATGTATGGAACCATTTTGAATAAACATTAGTCACATTGTAATATTGGACTAATGCATCACTTCAATTGACATAGGTGGTTAAACAACCCTTAACTCAGTCTCATGGCTTGACTTACATATATTTTCAATAATATCTTCTCCTATAAGTGGTTAAAAATACTTAATGCATTACCCACCCACAAATTAGTTACAAACATTAACTAATAGGCACCAACTAGGGTCCCAATTTAATGTGTGCTCACCTTCAAGATAATAGCTTCATTGATGGATGAACCCTTTTTCATAAATATTAGTAAAAATCCAATATAAGACTAATGAATCTCTTCAAATGACATAGGTTCAAGCTGAATTCATCTCCTTTTGATGGATTGATTAAATATTAAATGTAGGGGCACAAGTTTTCGTCCTCTAGCTATGAACAATCCTCTTGATAATTGACTACATGTAGGTAATTTTTTTAATCTTTTGTGATATTTAACATGTTTTATTTTGATTTGCATGTTACTATTTTTATTATCCTAATATCTAATTTACTTTTTTATCTATTTTCATAATTCATTTACATTAGGTGACAAGATATTCAATAACTAAACAAAATATGATTAGATTCAAAGTCAAATTCCCATATGATGATAGGATATATGAGTATAATGAAAATCAATTTTAGCTTCTAATTTTAATTATGGAGGCCCACATATCTTCCTTGGTAAGGTTTCCCCACATGTGCATTTATCTCCATTTTTGGAAAGCCAATGTATCTTTGATGTGTATGGATACTATTTCATGTCAACTTCTTATTAATTCATAACATGCTAAGTCTTGAATTTTATATAGAACATTTTGTAGTGAGATCTTAAAAAGTGGTAAGATCTCACTCACACAAAAATTCATAGGTCCTTGATCATTTTTCCATGTCTTATTTTCCCTAGAGTCCCAAGATTATTCCATGTGGTATCATCTTAGGGAATAACTTAATCTTGACTCTATGTCCAAATTGTTATGGGAAGGTGGAATTATAAGATTATGACAAGGTCTGGTCCCTTGATGAGTTTGGATATATAGATATATATTTAGCCATTAGATTTTAAATTTCATGAAAATCAACTAAGGCACAAGGCTTTAAATAAAATATGAAACCCTTAAATTTAGCAATTGAAAATGGGGATTTTTCCAAAGATACAATTAATCTATTTTATTATATGAATGATTAAGTATTTTTAGATGAGAAAGAATATAAAAATAGTTAATTTTAAGCCTCTTAAGTGATTAATTAATCATATAATCCAAATACTTTAGTAGATTCAATAGCTAAGTCTAAAGGTAAAAGCATGATAGTTCTATGATGGTATTGATGGGCTAGATGACCATTGATTTTAAGTAGGTGAAACATTGACATGTATGTTAGTTATTTATCGAGTTGGTAGTTGATGCCATGTAGAATCCATTTAATCATTATGTGCGTGATTTAACATCTAATTTGGATGATTACTTGTAAGATCTTGGTGAAATGAAATCTTGACTGGTGTCCAAATCTCATTCACCAAGGGCCTAATGAGAGATGCATAAACATATAGACCACCATGAGGGCCTATATAAATTGGATCATGCCATGTAACATGATCCTAAACATCTGAGGGATCAAATATCATTATAAAGTATTTAGACTACCTTTGGATCTTGTATAAATGACATCATACCATATGGCATGATCTCATGCATCTAGGAGGTGCAAGGGATATTAAAGAAACTGAGGGGGCTTGGGGAAGTAGGGAAATAAGATCATACCATATGGCACTATCCCAAGTGTCTAGATACTCTAATAAAAAATAGTTAAGTCAAGAGAGACTCAATAAAGTGAGAAAGTGACAAGAGGTAGTTCCTTGCTTACCTAGAGACTCACAAGGAAGCTATACGACCATTGGCTTACGAGAAACTAAAAGAGATGTTAGATTTAAAAAATACATTTTAAATAAAATGGATAAGACTATTAATTCAAAATCTACTAAGTAAAAAATAAACCTTTTACAAAGGTTTGGTCATTTGATGAATCCCAAATCCAAATAAACCCATTTTTATAAAAAATGATTAACTAAAGGAATAATATTATATGACTGCTTAGTCATTTTAAATTGAAATAAATAATAAATGGATAAATTTTATTAAGAAAATAATTAGAAAGATCTAAAATAATTAGGTAATTTTAAGAAATACAAGTTGAAATGGTCTAAAAATACAAACTTTAATGTAGTTTTAAAAAGTGATCCAGAACAAACCAAGCCTTATCAGATTTAAACAATCTCATAAAGTTATATCAATATAGAACCAATTGTAAATGTAGGTCTAATTCACAAAAATATTTTAGAATAAATGCATACAATGGAAATTTCAAGTTCAAACTTAGTTTATAGAGTAAATCCAGTAAAATATTAGACCTACATCTTGTCAAGAACATTTTCAATCAAGGCATGACTAAAAAAGTGGCCTAGATTTGATTAGACTAGAAGATGTTATTCTAGATAAAAAAATTGGTTCCATGATTTCAATGATGAAATTAAGGCATTTTATGCAAGAAACAACAAATGGAAAATCTACTATAAATACTCTTGAATATTTTAAATCAAAGAAATAATCAAATAACCCATAATTTATGGCTAAAATAGTGCATGACACATGAACAAATCCAATAAGGGAGAATATGGGAGTAGATAAGTGACCAAATCATGTATCCTAATTAACTTGATGTATGTAAAAATAAATTTATTTACCATTTCATAGGATCTATAATAATTAATTTCCATGTTTCCAACCATTAGGATAGTGAGTCCTAACTTAAAGACATTTGCCTAGACATTGCTCTGCTATCATCTAGGTGTTTACATCCTTGAAGGAGTTACCTATGATCCCGCTCAAGGCCTTTTTATACTTCTAGTCAGGTGTCCATATCCTTGATAGAGTTTTCCTAAATCATCAAGGATTGAGTTTTTATAAAATTTATTTTATTTTCTCTCTTTTTTATCTCAATTTAGGGCTGGGGACCACTATGTAAAATGTAAGGTAGAGATATGGATGTTTCACCCTAGGTTTTCATCATAATAGGTTCACCTAAAAAAACATATAAATATTTTAAGATGTTAAATTGGTGCTTAGTTTCAAGAGGATAACTTTAGTAACCACCCAATTTTACCCAAAATTACACAAACAAGAACAAGTCTAGGACACATACATCAATATCAACCTTTAGAACTAACTCAATGATAGGACCTAAGGCAAAAAAATGACTCAAGAAGTACTTTCACACAAAGTGTCACTTATGCTACCTAATTTTAGGCTTTCACTTTATCACTTTTCATTGACCAACATGGAACCATAAGATAAAATAATTGGGAATAGACTCAATAAGGAAAAAACCAAAACAACATAATAAAATAACCCCAAACCAAGCAATTAAATAGAAAATCAAACAATCAAGGAAAAGAAATAAAAAGAAAGAAAAAAGGAAAATATTTACAACATCATTCCAATCTATCTCAAGCTTTGAAATAAGGGTTGAGGAGATGCCTTTTGATAAGCAAAATAATCTCATTACTAGTTAGACACCTAAAATAGAACATAGTCATGTTCAAAATTTTGAGAAGGTTGGTATGAATCCTACCAAGGTAAGACATGTAATTTCATATATGTTATCCTTTTCATTGAAAAACACTATCCCGAAGTATTTTATTAACAATTTTTAACACAAGTTAATTAAATTTATGCTATAGAAATCATCCATGTATTTACATTCCATTAATAAGAAGCACCTAGGATAGAGTTTAAGAAATAACTCTACCCAAACATTAAACTATGGCGATGGATAAAGGTGGACATAAATACATACCAAAATAACTTGTGTATAAAACATTTCAAAGTATTTTTATTTATGACATATTAGTGTTGAATGCACTATTGGTTGTTCTTCAATCAATATGGGAACTTTGGTAGTATTCATATTATCATTTTTTCCATCGAGAAGATGTGGATTTGGTTTTTCCCATGTCAAAGGCATTATATATTTATCATCATTGGTTTAAGTATGTGAAAAAATATCTTGGATCAGGTCATTATTAGCTTCAACTCTCATTAGCTTCACTCTTTCATTCATGCCACTATATTCATGACTACTCTTGTCAAACTTGATCATGTATACTACTAAGAAGATTTCATGATTGTTGTGGTCCCATTATATAGGTTGATTGAAAGAGTATAATTATTAATATGTAAGGATAATCACTTGACTGTCATTTGATTCCTCCATCTCTAATGAAGGGATGGGTGTTGACTGAATACCACCAAGTTTTTTATCCTTTGGATCCATCTTACCAAATGTAAGAGAAAAATCATATGATATGGATATTTTAGATGAATAACATACATATTCCTCATCCATCTATTCTAAATCTTCTATTTAATCTTCAATTTGATTGTAAAAATATTTTATTCTCCTTATTTTTCACATAATTCTTTTCTACTTGAATACTCATATGGTAACTCACCTACAATTAATACTATATAATCATCATCAAAATAATCATAATCACTAATACAAGGAATTGGTTCTTGTCTTTTGAATGGGACATTCTTAGTCAACATGACTACTTTAACATCCATCCAATTTATTCATTCATAGATTCTAAGTTGTGAACTAGGAAATGTAGTCTTATAAATCATCCCATGAATTGTTTATGTATCACTTCTTGAAACAAATTACACATTAGTAAAAGTATAAAAAGACACTTGAATATTAGCACAAGGTATAACAAGCTATTGATCAAGATTTGAATATACACAAGCATTTTCATTTTAAGTAATCACATGGTTCTATTTTATCTCAAGGAAGTCTGGTTAAACATAATCTTGAAGTAAGGTTTGATTAAAAGGAACACATTGGTCCACATTTTGACATATAGGTAGATAAATTTGAGTATTTTGGGTGTTTACACTTGTTTTTTGATGAGTAGAGTGGGTCAACACCATAATCATGTGACATACATTGTTTTTAAATGATGCATACCTATTTATAAGTATATTATAATTATTTGAGTGCATATGATTTCATCTTAATAATCATAATAGTTAGGGGATATAATGATCTAAGATAAACTTCAATAGCCACCACCTTGGTTTTTAGGAATGAGTTTTTCAACTTCTTATATATCTAGTGAAAATGACTATTGAATGAGTTCATGGATTAATTATGCTCTTTAAAAGCAATATATAATTGTTATTATAAATAATTATGGACAATATCAACCTAAAATGGTTGACAAACACATGTTTAAAGATAGTCCATGAAGTCATGTATCCATTTGGTAGATTTATGTACCAACGGTAATCATATTCATCTAGGGAATAGGGAAATAGGTATCAAGCCACATATTCATATTTTATTTGGGTTTGGATGATATCCTCTTTAAATTCTTGAAAGTTATTATCAAAATTTTGAATCCCAACACGGGTATATTTTGAACAATTTGTCAGGATTCTTAAGCAAATCATTAGCAAGCCCTAGAATATTCATAGGGTAGAAAATTCCACCCAACCAAATTAAGGGAATAGATGGGTCCAAAGGTATGTAATATGATCAAAATAAAACATAAACATTAGATAGTATCTTATTCATGTCTTATTTTAACAAGCTATTAGTGTGTTGTTTAGGCACACAATAGGGTATGGAAAACATAGCCACAAGACTAAAACCAATTCTAAATCTAGATAAACATTCTAATTAAGGTCCTCATTCTAGTTTCAATATTTTGGTGTGTATTTTAATCATAAAAGAGAGTGTTAAAATCATTTAGGATGGAAAAAATACCAAAATAAATAATATCTCTCCAAATATACTCTAATTCAAGCCCTCCTTCTAATGCCATACTATTGGTGGTCCATATGTCACAATGACAACAAATCTAGGGGGAAGAGAGGGAAAGGAAAGTCTTAACCAATGAGTATTACCCATTATTAACTTAAAACTCTACTAAAATTAATAAATATATGTAAAAAAACCTCCCCAAAGTCTCTATCTACCAAGTCATAGCTTACCAAATACCTCATTTGGGTGATGCATGTTATTCCATACAAGGGGCCTAATTAGAGTTTTTCTCAAAGACATATGAAAGTGATTTTGGTATTTATTATGTATATAATAACCATATCATTAATATTTTTCAATAAACTCATTTATGGTTAACAATTTTCCTTAATCTATTAGTTTTAACAATGTATAAAAGCAGACAAGTGAAAGGATGAACATGTAGTCCAGAAAAAGCTTAAATAACTAACTGCAATTTAGACTATTATAAGACTAATATAACACTAACATAAAAAAATATAAAAAAAGAGAGGTTAGTAATAATCAAAATATGAGATTTATTTCTAATGAATATAGTTTTGGATCTATAAAATAGACAAATCTTTTGAGAAACTAGTCTCTATTTGGCTAGCATAACACAACCAAAAGGTAGAGATAGTGCA
The DNA here is from genome assembly GCA_037957365.1 of Torreya grandis. Taxonomy (NCBI): domain Eukaryota; kingdom Viridiplantae; phylum Streptophyta; class Pinopsida; order Cupressales; family Taxaceae; genus Torreya; species Torreya grandis. The sequence continues at coordinate 3,418,908 of JARHVA010000104.1, forward strand.
AGAGTATGAGGATCAAGTAGCTTTGTATAAGAGAGAATAAAAGTCACCATAAACATGAAAATATAAGGAATATCATTAAAAAATCTTTCATATAGAATAAAATTCATTGAAAATAGATTCAATATTCATCAATTTTTAGATGAGTTACAAAAATAGTCTTCATACAACCTTAGTTCATACTAAAATAAAAGCTAAACTAAGGAAGCAAGAAAATGGAAAAAAAATTCTAGTTATATACTCTATTTAAACACTAATAAACCAACCCTTAACTTAGTATCATGTCTGGCCTTATATATATTTTCAATAGTCTATTCACCCCCCAGGTGGTTAAAAATATTGAATGCATTGCCCACCCACCAAGAAGTTACAAAAATTAACTAATAAGAACCAAATATGGCACCAATTTAAGGTGTGCTCATATTTAATATAATAGATCCATTAATGGATGGACCATTTTTAATAAATATTAGTAACACTCCAATATAGGGCTGATGCATTACTTGAACTGACATAGGTTTAATTTGAATTCCACTCCATTTGATGGATTAATACAATGGTAAACATAGGAGGGGTATAAATTTTCATCTTCTAGCTATGAATAATCCTATTGATAATTAATTATATGTAAGAAATATTTGTCTTTTTTAATCTTTATCTTGTTTTATACTAATGTACATACTAGTATCTCACTTATCCCAGTATTTTATTAACTTCGGTATCTATTTCCATGATCTATTTGCACTAGGAGATAAGATATTCAATAACTATACAAATTTTATTGGAATCACAATATAATTACTATATTTTGATGGGAAATATATGAAGAATAAGAAATTTGTTTAGTTTCTTAGTTTGTTCATAGAGGCTTATGTATTTTCCTTGGTAAGGTCACCCTACATGTCAATTTATCACTACTTTGGGAAAGCCAACATGTCCTTGATGCACAAAGATCATGTTACATGTCAACTTCTTGTTAATGAATCTATTTAATCAAATAAATGGATAACTAAGTATTTTTAGATTAGAAATAATATGAAAATTACTCATTTTTAGGCATATTAAATGATGAATTAAGTTTATAATCCAAATAATTTAGCATATTCAATAGTTAAGTTGAAATGGAAAAGAATGCTAGTTCTACAACAATCTTAACAGGCTAGATGACTTTTAATTTTAAGTGGGTGAAAATGTTGACATGTATGCCATCACTCTATTTAGTTGGTAATCAATTCCAAGTGACATCTGTTCACTCATTTGGGGCATGATTTATCATCTAATGGGATGATGACCTATAAGATCTTGGTGAAATGAAATCTTGATAGGTGTCCAAATCTCATTTACCCAGGACCTAATGGGATGCTTAAAAACATATAGACCACCCTAACAACCTAGAGAAATGGGATCATGTCACGTGTTATTATACTAGGTTATTGAGGGATTGAATATCATCAAAAATTATATAGACTACCCTAAGGGCTTAGATAAATGGGATCATGCCATGTTTTTTGATCCCATGCATCTGTGAGGTTCAAAAGTGATTGAAGAAACTATGGGAGCCTAGGGGAGCAAATAAATAGGATTGTCCCACATGAAATGATCCTAGGTGCCCAAATAGTCTAGGAAAAAATAGTTAAGTCAAGAGAGGACCAAGAAATCAAGCTAGAGACAAGTGGCAGCTCTTTACTTGACTAGAGACTCACAGGGAAGTTAGGTGACCATTGGCTTGGGGGAACCAAGAGAGTTATTAGATTTAAAAATATTACTTTTAAATAAAAGGACTAAGAATATTAATTCAAAAATGACTAATTCCCAAATAAACCTTTTACAAAGGCTTGTTCATATAATTAACCCCAAAGATAAGTAAACCCATTTTTGATAAATGAATAAGTAAAAGAATAAGATTATATGAACACCTAGTAATTTTAAACTAAAACAAGGCATAAATGGATCAATTTGCTTATGAAAATAATCAAATAATTTTGAAATAGTTATGCATTTTTTAGAAATATGAGGTGAAATGGTCTAGAAATGGGAACTTTAATGTAATTTAAAAAACATCATCTAAAATAAACCAAGAGTTATCAAATTTAAATAAGCTCATAATGTTATATCAATACATACCCAATTTCCAATACAAATCTCATTACCCAAAACTCTTTTATAATAAATTCATACAATGGGAATTTCAAGTTTAGACTCAATTCAAAGAGTAAACCCAATACAATATTAGACCTATAACTTGTTAAGAACATTTTCAATCAGGTCATGAATAAAAAAGTGGCTCATATTTGATTAGACCATAGGACCAAATTCCATAAAAAAAAGAGGATCCATGATTTTAGTGATGAAATTAGGGTATGTTATGCAAGAAATAATAATAAGTTTATCCATAATTTTTAATATGAAAGACATATTAACATAGCAAAATATTCCCCACTCACTAGTAAAATTGGTTTTGTGTTGATGTTTAGGAGTAAAGTGAATCTAATTATACCTAAAAAACCCATCAATGAGGGATAATATCACATATACAATTTTAGAATCAGTAATGGCATTAATTAATAGTAAATGAAAGTTGTCCTTATGATAAGCTAAGTTGAGATTATGAAAGATGATATAAATATAAATGACCAAGGTGACTTTCTTTTTAATGGGTACTATATTGGATACCCATTCTAAGTAATCTAAATGTTTACTTAACATCTAGGAGCTTAATAATATCTTTATGACATAAGGTGGACATATCAAGATGAAAAATTATATTGTTTTTGATGCACAAGTTTCACATCCAGGTATGTTAGATGTTATGAAAAAATATGCTAGGGTAAATTCCATGAATTTATTTATATGACCATGCAAATTATTCATGTTTATTTTTGAAAATAATATATATATATATATATATATATATATATATATATATATATATATATATATATATATATATATATATGTATGTATGTATGTATGTATGTATGTATGTATGTATATATGTATGTATGCATGTATATATTTGTTTTTCTCTTTAGGATGAAGTTCCTTGGAGATTAAAACTAATTTAGGATTGGTATTTTCCCTTCATTTAATTATGTGATTTTCTTCGATAAGTATGGCATATCCATTTTTAAAATGATATGGAGCCAAAGGAAACTTGGATATAGGATTCAAATTTGGATCAAAAATACTGATGAAATTACTAAAATGAGGATCCTTTTTCCAAAAATGGCCAAGATTATGATGTTGGTGAGGATTTTGAGGCTCTATAACATGTAGTAATTCTAATATAGCTTCATAATTAGGGATCATAGGTAATGGTCCATAATATTCAACATTTACTTAAATATCCATAATATTATTACCTTTGTTGTTAAACTCAAATTGTACTTTTATTTGTGGTAGATTTTGCATTCAAGGTAATGTTGGGATCTTTATTAATATTTAATGATTTTTATTAGATGGTAGTGACATGGCCGATCCCTTGGTACATGAGAATTAGACTAAAAATTTATTATCATGTGTGGTATAGTTAATAGTTACAAGATTACATTTGATTGTATCAGCTTGGCTAACAAATTTTAGAATTGAATATGATAAATAAATTATATCAATAGTTGGTAATGCCTAGTCAGTGTAATTATGAGCTAAATGTTAGAATATATTAGTTTGGTTAATATAGTTTGAAAGTTAAGAGATGGTATGATTAATATCAGGTTGGTTGGTAGCATTAGGACTATCTAACATACTCTGAATGGTATCGGGTTAGTTGATGCCATTAGAAATGTTGGGAAATCATAAATCTACTGGATAACCCATGTATTATTTTTAAATTGTGGGTTGACATGAGGGACATAACCTTGAGGTTCTAAGTATTCTTAATCATCACTAGAATCATAAGGCATCACTAATTTTTTCCAGCTTTGATTAAAAGTAAATCACCTTGAGGGTTTTTTAGTTTGATGGATTCTGACACACACCACTATTATATTTTCCCAACTGGTTATTTATATTCATAATGTGATCCTTGAAGGTACCTATGAGATATTAACATTTATTGGCATTTACTAGCCTCACCCTTTGGGTAAGATTTAGATATATAATGATCTCCTTACCCTCCCATTCAAATGTTGAAATCATGATAGACGAAGGAGGAAATTTGAATCATGGAACCACCTTTCAAGCAAATAAGGAAGTTTATCCCAAAATTCTACCATACGATAATGATTTTCAACCTAATATGGGTTTTACCATGCCTGACTTAAATAATGCTTATTAATGTTTAGATTAATTTTGATTAATCAACTATTCTATGGGTTGCATCCCTTTTAAAATCATGCTTAATACTTGGATTCAATTTGCCTAGACTGCTCATGGCATTAATCTAGAGAGCATCCAAAACATGACCAAGGGTTTTTCCTTATGTGTTTCTCTAACCCACCCATGCAGGTGTGATACTAAACAAATATACCACTTGGTACATCCATGACTCCCTAATGGTGTTATCCCCATGTACTTGGGAATTTATTATTTTAGATCATGTTGCACTTAAGGTACCCATATGGGTGGAGTTATTAGGGTTACCCCTGATTTTTTCATACTTTATCAATCAAAACATGGCATCCATTGGTCATGTTGTTTAACATGATCCAATGAGATTTTATTCCATTTACCCTCAAAAGTGAGTTTATGTTGAAATAAACTTATCAAAAGACATCAAATAATTTGTTGAGATTCAAGTGGGTGATAGCCACTAGTCTTAGAGAATCTTATATAATAAATTCCCCAACACTTGATTTTGTTATCAAGTCATGGAGCAAAATATTAAGTATTTTCCTTTTTATCTACCTCACAATAGAACAATTTACAAACCTGCATATGATATCCCCAAAATTTCTCAAGAGGAAGGGTAGAAAGCTATTATGATCTGAAATAATAATCACAATAAAGGGCCCAATCATCATAACCTCATGAAAAATAACAATCCATCTTCTTGCTTTGTGCCTATGACTAAAACTACTAGGGAGTTACTTGGAAACACTCAACCCACCAAGAAATATGTGCATGCTAAGGTGGAATTATCCAAACTACATTTCACATCACCCCTTTAATAGTGAATATTTTATCTAGATCTCAAATTTATTTAAAATGTGCCTCCAATATTTTGTCTATTCCACCACTCGCCCATTCAACCATAAGCAAGTGATCACATAATCATTCTTAGGTTTATCTACCTCACTATCATAGTACGACACATTATAATTCTTATAAGGAGGTAGAGTATGTGGTAAAATTTTCCCAACATCTGAAATTACTTCTTTCTAACATGGATAAAAACCTAATTATTATATTTGAAGCCATACAAGGGATCGATGTCAAGGATATGTCTATTGACACCCATAATCTATGAATCATTTTTAATGGAATGTTTAGGGTTTCACACACCTATATCACAAGTATGTGATGATATATTTTAGAATAAAGTTTATAGACATAAACATTATCTACCTTTAGGAAATTAAGGTGTGGGTTTCTTTCTCTATGTTATCAACAAAGTTATCTAGTATGATAGTATAGTTCTGGATAGAAATCATGATTCAATTCATGGATACCTTATGATATTTATTATCTTGAATTAGTGGCCATACTTAGTGTATTTTAAAAATGACCCTTCAGATTGTGTCATTTGGGCCCTTTTCCATTTTAAAAATCATTCTTTTGACATCATTAATGTTTATGCTTATAATGATGCACATGAAAGGATGACTCTATGGTAATGGATTACTAACTCACTACCTAATGCCCATTGGGAAATTTGTAGAGACTTGGATATGGTGGAATAGATTACTATTAAGATGGGAAATTTACCCATGTAATGGACCACCATAAAAAAATAAGCATGGTTTTTTATGAGAAATAAATTTGGGTTTTATGAGCCTAATATCCACTTTCATTCCATGTCTAAAATTTGTTACACTTAGACCAATATTTGAAGTGGAACCAATCATGTTATAAAATAGTTTGATCAAGATATGTTTTATATGTAATATTATTTCTCTTTTAATAGTAATTTATCCCTCCCCATAGAATATATGTTATATTTTATTCTTTTTGACCACTTATCTATTCACTTTTACATTATCTAGGAATTTGAAAATACCAAAATAAAAAACCCCATTTTTTTATAAGCATAGATTTGTTAGACCATGCTCTCACCATGATCCACATAAAATAGGTACAAAATATTATTCCCCAACCTAATAAATAGACATGATGGATCCAATGGTGGGTATATGTGCTCAATCTAATGGACAGATTTCTTTAGATCTATGGATATTAGATATATAAGATTTGATGGTGATCTTACTTAGCCACCTCCTTAGAGGCAATTCATGTAGAGGTGGACCTTGAGAAATAATCCTTCAATGAAACTTTACAATTTTAAGTAACTGGATTGAGGTAAAAAATACAAATTGTAGACATGTATAATTCTCATGGAGCCTAAATTGTTTTTCACTTACACTAGTTTAAAGTGGGGGATAGAGTCTCTAAATGATTATTTCATATTCTCAAGGCCAAATATTCTATCAAATAGATAAATTATAGTCATGAAGGTGACCATATTTATAGTAAAATAGATAATATGGTCTAATCCTTTGTTAATCACTACTAGCAAGTGTTTACATAATAGGCTTCCTCTATCCAGTGCCATCAAGCTTTGGACCAATGTCTATCGATCGTCCTAATTACAGTCACTTCCATTAAAAGGGTTGCTTATAATAGATAACTCTTAATTAAGGACTTATATGAAGTTTTTATGTAAATGTTTAATGATAAATCACTTCGTTATGATGGGTTACCTTATGAATTTTATAAAAATATGTGGGATACTATTAAGGTTGACCTTTTCCAAATATATCTTGAGGCCTTCCACAATCTATCCTTAGGCCCAAGAATTAAAAAGGGAACATCAAGTTTATTATGAAATATAAAAACCCTAAGTTAATTTTAAATTGGATTCCTATCACTCTTCTCAACATCTCCTACAAAATTATCACCAAGGCTTTAATGCTTCTTCTTGCCATCTTCTCCTTGTGATTATTCAACCTAAGTAGATAGGGTTCATATAAGATCTCTACATCCTAGATAATTTTATTTATATATGGGAAAGAATGGAAAGAGATCACCTTTATAAATAAATGACCATGTTCATTACTATTGATTTTAAAAAATCTTATGACCACATAAAATGGTAATTTATCTTTGCTATGTTACAAGCCCTCAATTTTAGTCCCACCTTTTAATTAGTTTGTATGCTCTTTTTTAATAATTACACTTTCTTATTAATTAATGGAGTTATATTATAACCATTATGTACTTTAAAATTTATTATTTAAGTTTTTCCTTAGCCTTATCTCTCTATATACCTGCTACTGAGGGGTTCAGTTATCTCCTTGCCAATGCCCAATCTCAAGGCATTGTTCATGGAATCTTCCTACCTATTGAAGAACGTCTAACTCTTCTCAATAAAAACTTTATGAATGATTCATTCCTTAGTATCATAAAAGTTTGGGATAATGTTTCTAATTCCATGATTTATCTTGAGAAGTTTTGTCTTACTTTTGGTTCTTCTATATAATGGTAGAAAACCTAGTGCTACATACAATCCTTCCTTCCCCCACATCCTTGGATGGCACATTTCAATTGGAATATACTTTAAAATGATGAGATATTTAAATTCTTAGGGATTCCATTCTCCTTATATTCCTCAACCTCTCATATTTGGAAATATGTGGTGGATAGGGTGGAAACAAATTGCTTTACTAGATAACCAAGCCCCTTTCATTAAATAACAAATTCCAAATTTGTTCCAAAGTGATCAAAACCACCCATGTGTACTATTATTTTTATTGGGTGTCTTCTAAATAGTATTATATTGAAATTTAAAATCTTCTCTATGATTTTATTTTGGTTAATCCATCCAATGGTAAAGGATTTCATCGAATGGCCTAAGATTATTATTGACTCCCTCAGAACGTGGATGGTATGGGACTTATTGATGTTTCTCAACAAGGTCAAACTCTTTGTGTGAAATGTATTGTTCATGTCATTGAAGGAAATGAATCTTGGAAGGTGATCATTCATAACTTCATCACCTAGGGATCCACTTATAGGTGTGCAACTTGGAAAGGTTTGGGTTTTTACAATGTCCAAACTCTTGTCACTCTAATTAAAATTATGGGGTCCTTTGTTATCAAGAGTATATGGAAATACTAGGTGAAATTCAAATCTTATATGTTATGGAATGGGTCTAGTTTTCAATATGACATCTCTATTAATCAAATTTTTATATATTGGTCCCCTTTTTATTAAAATTATCATCAATATCACCTTAATAATAAATGTCTTAGTGGATGAAAGATCTAAAATTAACATTAATACCATTTGGTTAATTTAAAAACTTGGTTTTTCCAAATATGACCTTAATAAAAATCAATTCACATGAGGTGGATTTGATAAAACCAATCAAAATACTCTTGGTTGTTTTTTCTCCCTCACACTATTGGGCTAAAATAGTATGCATCAAGATCATGGTTTTAGATATTCCATTTTCCTAAAATCTAATTTTAGGATATCTTTGGACTCATTAAATGAGATCTATTACATCTTATGGTATCTAATGCATTAATTTCAATCACAATGGAAATTATTACAAACATGAGGTATATCCCAACCCATGGGGTATTGAACTAAATAATCCTAATAAACAATATCACATTCACACCATTTATTATATAAATAGTATGCTTATTCTTGAGTTTGTCAAAATTCATCCTGATTTATAAGTCACTCTTATTGAGTTAGATGATAATGAACCTAACTAGTTGTAAACTATCTATTATACCAAAAAACTACCACCTTATATATAGGAATGACTCCCTCCAAATCTTATAATAAGATAGTGAACCATTCCTTTAATAAATGAATCTAATGAAATTCCTCTCCCATGAAATTCTAACTAAGATTACTAAATAGAATATGAATTTTTATATAATGACTTTGGGGTGACCAAATTATTCTAGGATCTTATCTCTATCCCATTTCACCTTTTATAAAATGGGTGTATCAACTAAGGATACCTCCACTGAAAATACTCAACCAACTAGTGATGAATGTAACATATATCCATAAAATGATGATGAATACATAGTCACCCAAGCCCCATCATAACACTTGGATGTAGTTCATTATTATAAAACTTTAGCTAAAATGCATGATTTTAACCAATATGTTCATTTTTTAATATCTTTTATTAATGAAATAGATATTATTATTAATATAAATATATCAACATACAAGACTATTCATAAAAGATAAAGTGGTAGAGAACACGCCATAATGCCACATTAGGTCATGCCTAAGACACATGAGGAAATAAGCTAAGATACCAACAAATAATTTAGACCTAACCTATAATAAGCTATATTACATCAAAAGAAAGATAATTAAGTAATAATATAAAAGAGACCAATAGAGGAAGGTTTATGATAAGGAGGATCACCCCATTTGAAGCTTATAAAATATTTCCATTCAATAGTAGGGTCTCACCTAAATTTGGAAATTTTTTTGTCACCATCATTTTGTTTTACATTATCTTGCATGGAGTGATAGGTGATATAGCCAAAGAGAGCTAAGGGAAGCCTTTATTTTTTTGGGCCTAAAGCTTTCCACCTTATGATCTATCATGAGGAAAGCCCCACTTGCATTGGTCTAGGGGAGGTAGATAACCCCACCCTTGGGCCTACTAATAATAATGGGTGAAGAGCCCCAACCTCCATGTTTAGTCGATGGGGGAGAGTAGCACCTCTATAAAGAACTAGTAGCATGATATCATATGTGAGAATGATTACACTAAGAAACACCTTGGGGAGGTCTACTATCTCCCTAGAGAGGAGTGTTCTAGGGTGGGGAGGGTATTGAATTATTGATAACGCATGGGGCATCCCCATAGTGGTGTAGGAGATGCTAAAGGTAATCTAATTCCATAGCCATCGTATTGGTTTACACTTTAATATACATAAGCATATTAGACACAATCATAAAATTATTATAAGAAGAAAACTAAATGTCACTATAATTATTGGAAAACAAAGCTAAATTTTGTTCCTTCTATATCTAAAATGTAATTTTTGTTATGAAATAATGCTAGACTTGGGTGAATTGCAGTGGTATTTTTTTAATATCTCCAAAGAGGTTATGAAACCAACTAAAGGGGGATGGGTGATGTGGCTTAAATAAATAATTTATCCATACCCAAGCATAATGGGCCTTTAGGCATAACCAAAAAAGGTGCATTATGGTCTCTAGGTTCCAAATTAAATGGAATTAGGGTTGAGCCTCCCCTAGGTGAACAATCCTTCTACCTATATGAAGTAATTAGTGAATAATAAAACAATTATATTAAGCTAAATTTAGATCCACATAATCTAACCACATAGTTGGAATCATCTCCCCAGAGTATCAAGGGAGGAATGTATGCTCTAATGACCATTGAGATTATCCACCATAGGAAGATAAAGATAAATCCATTCATACCCTTTTTGAATAGTGTAGTTTTTTTAGAGGTGTGTCCACATTATAATTCTAGTATTTTAACCAAGGATGAAAGGAATTGACTATGATTTTGTGTAGGATATCCATAGGAACAACCACGATAATATCCTCAAATGACTCTTTGTTGATAGATGAAATCTTGTACTTCACATTGAATCCATGTTAAGGGATCCAAAAATGAGTGTTTTTTTAGAATAAATCATGCACCATATGAATCTCCTTATGAAATAATTTTATATAATGTATACAAGGTAATTCAATGAGGGAAATATGCATATTGATAATAGGGGACCACTATATAAAATGTTGATTTATAAAGATGCCATATTGAAAAATATACCCATTACATAAAATCTAAGCTATGAATTTCTCTTAGGATTTCATATACTCTTGATAAAAAAGGACTCCATAATTTTAATTAGAGTGGCAAGAGTGAGGAGATTGTTAAAACCCACACCTTTTCAAGTTGTCAACCTATAAAGTGACCCCTAGGTGATGCAGTTATGAATGATCACCTTCTAGGATTCATTTACTTTAATGACACAAATAATCCATTTCACACAAAGAGTTTGAACTTATCGAGAAACATTGATAAGCCCCATACCATCCACCTTCTAAGGGAGACAATAATAATCTCAGGCCACTTGATGAAATCCTTTGCCATTGAAGGGATTAACCAAAATAAAACCATGGAGAAGATTTTAAATTTATCTAGTAGACTATTTAGAAGACACCCAACAAGAGTAATAGTACACATGGGTGGTTTTGATCACTTTGGAACAAATTTATAATTTGATATCCAATGAAAGGGGTTTGGTTATCCAGTAAAGTGATTTTTTTCCACCCTATCCACCACATATTGCCAAATCTGAGAGGGTGAAGCATAAAAGGAGAAAAGGATCCCTAATACTTTAAAGATATCATCATGATAAAGAATATTCTAATTTAAATGTGCCATCCAAGGATGTGGGGGAAGGAAGGATTGAATGTAGCATTGGGTTTTCTACCATTGTATGGAAGAACCAAAATTAAGACAAAACTTATCAAGACAAAGCATGTCATTAGAAACATTATCCACAAATTTTATGAGACTAAGGAAGGAATCATTCACAAAGTGCCCATTGAGAAGAGTTAAGTGTTAGTAAATAGGAAGGAAGATTCCATGAACAATGCCTTGAGAATGGGCATTGGCAAGGAGATAACTGAACCCCTCAGCCCATCTAGATCTATTAATTTGATAATGATTGTTGTGATTATGTAATATTCAATATAAAAAAATCATATATAATATGAATAGGAATAAGGAATAAACAATATCCATGTCATAAACTTGATGATTGTTTCTAATATGAAAGTTACCAATGTCAAACTCATCAAAGTGGGGGATTAAAATAAACATGATATGTAATTAATTTTTCTTCCTTTGGTTGATAGGAATCCATCAATTTATTGATGAAAATTTGGGGATCACAACATGATTTCATATATTTAATCTATACATATCTTGATGTGAGTAATATTAAAATTAAATACATATAATATATTATGTTATTTATACATGAAAGGCTCAATCAATATGTTAAGTGTATAGCTTGAACTATAATAGTTACTAGTAATATGTTGGCCCAAATCCCTGAAGCACATTTAGACCTATTAAAATATATGATCTGCAATTTATTTAAATTAGTGTATATCCAAAACTCATCTTTAAAATCATCATCAATAGGAATGTTGTATAATAATATATTTGTATCTAATTGGCTAGAGATGAGCTTCCATTTTATTCACTTTCTTTGGTGCAAACTCAATATCAAACTCCATGAGTAACATGACCCACTTAGTTATGCTAACATAAGATCAACATATAAATCAATAAAATATTTTAATCAATGTGTATATTATTATTATTATTATTATTATTATTATTATTATTATTATTATTATTATTATTATTATTATTATTATTATTATTATTATTTAGGATTAATCAATTCACTCAATAATATATCTTTAGGATTTCTCTTAGTTACATAATTAGTTTTTGCCCTGTAGGGAACTATATGAATCAATTGAAACAATAATTCTGAGATAAAAAACTAATAAAATGTAATAATTTTTATATTTATAAAGTTTTTATTCAATTTTTATAATTTATGGACCTTTAAAAAAATTATTCAGATTATTTATTTCTCATTATATTAGCTATAGAACATTTTTTTCATATTCTCGTAATACAATTATTTGTAATTTTTAACACAAAAATTTCAAAACAGATATGTGTACATACATTTATGAAATTATATAATTAAAAGACAAGTCTACATATATCTTGATAACATTGACATTTAACCCATAATGTATGCATGTTATTGAAATAAATGTTTGCAAAAATAATTTAATTAATCATTATATTATTAATGTTATAAACCCCTATAAAATAAAACATATTGAATATTGGGATGACTCCAGCTAATTTTTCCAGTTGATATTGTGCCTCTGCTTTCTCCATATGCACATACTTTATATGAACCTTATCTTAATCACTCATATGGATCTGAAAATTATTTCACAAAGCTATTTATTTAATTTCTTCACATGACTTACTTTGATAAAAAAATAACATAATTATATCTATCACATAGACATCACGAAAGAAATCAAAGTAGATTAGAATGATGCAAGCAATAGATTCAATAACAGTACTTTAGGCAAATTTTTTTTTGGAAGGTGATCACATGAGCACCACTTGCTTATCCAAGCCCTTAAAAATCAAGCTATGTTCCTTTACAGTCTGCACTAACCACCATATCCCCTACTCAAGTATAATTTAATTCACTTTTGTATTTCTAAATTTAATGTTCATTGATTTGATTTATTTTATTTAATTCAAGTTATGTTACAATGAGAACTCTAAATTTGAGTGAGGTAAGGGACCTAGATTTACCATTGAAGGAATGGTTCTTCATACAACCATTTCTACTGGCAGATGCAACAATGAAGGCAAAGGAGTTGGAAAAAAATAAACATCTTGATGAAAAAATATTTCATGTAATTCTAAACATTTATACTAATGTTATATTTTAGAATCTTATTATTATTTATAAAATATGTAATGGTGGAAAGGGACTGAAATGAATTGGTCACTCAACATAAAATTAGAATAATCAAAACTCTCATTACAAAAAAAAATTTAAAACAAAAATAAAAACTAAAAATTTATTTATTGTTAAAACTTTAATTTATTAATTTTTATTGAGGTGGTTTCAAGAGAATTTACAAATATTTTTGTGTTACAAATGATTCTATGTAGCTATAAATTGTCAGGGAAACCTAGAACAATAAACATGCTCCGATCCCTACTGAGTCAGGATCTTGCTCTACCAATTAGAACACATGTGATTACTTCTTGTATTAGCAACTAAACACGGAATTATACCAGAATCAATAAGTAACTAGAAATATGAAACAACACAAGAATTGAGAGACAATACACAATTGTATTAATAATCACTCAGAAGAATATACAATAAGGAAGATGCCACTTCTTCCTCCACCTCAAAGGTTCGCCATGCCTCAAGACCTTCTTCCCTCTTTATCTTGGTCACAACAATCAAATCCAATATATAATTGATGTTCACCTCTCCAACCAGTCAGTAACATGCTTCCAGTTTACTAAGTACACAACCGTACTCCAAGTAGATCCCCTGCTCTCTGCTGCTACCTGCAAATCACTAGACCTTACCATGTAGATATCTCTACACCCCTGAAGAACCCTTGTCCTTGCCTCACCAAGTCCTTATGATTCTTCAACCAGTACCCCAATGGATCAGCTCCTTGACCTTGCAGACCTTGAAACTCTCCCTGATCATACACACTCAACACTCCTTTGGAACTAGGAGGAACTACACTAGCTCTCTCTAAAATCTCTATGGCTTTCTAGCACACTTTTACAATACAACCCATGAGTCCATATATAGATCTCATGCTTACAATAATTAGACTAACCTAATTACAATAATTAGACACATAACTCAAGACTAAGACTAGCCTTCAACATGCAAACTAACGGTCCAAAAATAGACTCTCCAGAATCAACATGCGAATTGCCTGTTCACGCACAGGCTGCTGACGCCGGCTCCTCCATGACCGATGTCAGCCGACTGGTAACCATCGCCAGTTTCTTCCTCACTTCTATCTGACTGATGTCGACTGATCAGACTGACGTCGGTTTCCTTGTAACTGATTCTGCAGCTCCACGTAACTCTGCATCCTCCATAACTTCTCTTGTTTGCATCTTGGTGAAGATTTTAGCTCCATAACCTAACAATCTCCCACTTGGAGATAAATAGTTGCACCTGTACCTGTACCTATACACCATCTAAATTATTCCCTGGCTTGTATTCCTCTTCAAGATCCATCTTGAAGACCAACCACCACACAACCTGTGATGCTATTCCTGTCATTCAAGTAACCTGCCACATCCAAACCTACATATCCATGTAGTGAAGAACTTGACCCTGCATAACAAGAAACCCTGCTGCTAGTCCCACTGAACTTCCCTCCGATACTCCTTCCCCAAATTGGCTCCATACTTTCCGACAACCCCCACTGATTGGGAAAACTCAGGCCTACAATAGACCTCATGTGATTTCGAACCCTATTTCAAGCTAAGCTTGAACTGTCCAGCCCTTGGTGTGCTTTTTGATTCTGCATCTTGCGTAATGAACCTCGCCAACACCGTCTTCACATCAGCTCCCACTGGAGATAAAATCTCCATGTCTCTTATGCCAAAGAATTTTGCTGCTCCAAATTCTTCATGACACACCTCTGAACTAACCTTACCCTTAGCTCAGCAAATACCTGTATGTACAAACCTACTAGTAAATCACCCACATACAATAACAAGATGATGTTGTGACCATCATCTACTTGGTAAGATAAACACAATAGTTACACTGACATTGACTGAAGCAATGCTTAGTCATCCACCTGTCAAAACCTGTACCACTGTCCTGCAGCTTCTTCAAGACCTATGCCTTGGCCTTTTGTCTCATGTATCCATCCACTCTCTTCTCTAAAATGGGAATCCATCCGTCTCTCAGTGGTTTCTTCCAGCTGACAACTCTACCAACAAATACCTATTTGGTTCTTCTCCAAGGACTCACACTCCTCATCCATGCCAAGCTCCCACTGTATTTGGACTCTACCTGCATTGCCTCTTCACATCCTCCTAGTTCTTGACCATCAGTAAGCAATATAAAGAAGGTGAACAATGAATATGAGGTTCACTTACCCTTTCTGACCTCCACATGAGTGTTTGAGACTTGTTGGCAGCTTGTTGTCTGCCCAATATCCGTTCCAGTGACCGATCTCAGCCATCTCCCAGTCTGCTCCCAATCGATGTCGGTTCCCTGCACTGACCCTGACTGCCGATGTCATTTCCCTAGCCGATGCTAGTATCCTTACTGCCGACATTAGTTCCCTCATGACTGACATCAGTCTTCCTATTGCTGATGTCAGTTACTGTGTGACTGACGCCGGTACCTGTGTTCACCTGAGAGTGATAACTTTTTACCTGTGAGCTCTCCATGGATCAAAGTCCTAATCAAATCAACCCTGCTCTACTCAGAATAATTTAGTTCCCTCACCTGATCTCTATCCATCATCTCCTCCATGAACACCAAGGCTTTCCAGTTCTTTAGCTTGTCAAAAACATCTGTCTTCCACTTCAGAACCTACATTCTCCTTCTACATATGTAACCAAGCCTACAAAGCCACATCTCTATAACAAAAGGTGAATCAATAATATAAGTAGATAGATAAAGGATACCTACTTTCTTACCACCATCTAATTCAAGTGTATCTACTGTGAGAGTTACAGTGCATCTCTCATCACCCAAATTTCTTGAAGAAATTAGACTCATCTCCAAGACTGGTACCTGCATGACTTCCTTCAACCACTGTGTGTCATCCATTTTCAATTTCAGCTTCACTTCCCCTTTGCCAATTCTTTGGCAAGGCTCACCAGCTCCTCTCCCTGGGGCTGCATGGAAAGAGGCAACATAATCTATTATCCAAGATTTAACTTTATCCAAGAAACCTCCCAAAGCATCCTGTGCAACAACACCTGCAACATCTGCATCTTCAGTTCCTTCATGCTGATCTGCTACCAACCAACAATATCTTTTTCCTTGCTCTTTCTTTCCATCAATCAGACCATTTGTGCTATTTAATTTCTCCATTCGTAGCTTACTTCCTTCTACCATTGCTATACTCCCACTCAATCAAAAACCCTTGTGAGTAACCTGTAATCAACAAACACTACCAGATCTGAAACCACCTGTTAGTAACCCAACCAAAAGCTCTGATACCACTTGTCAAGGGAACCATGAACAATAAACATGCTCCGATCCCTACTGAGTCAGGATCTTGCTCTACCAATTAGAACACATGTGATTACTTCTTGTATTAGCAACTAAACACAAAATTATACCAGAATCAATAAGTAACTAGAAATATGAAACAACACAAGAATTGAGAGACAATACACAATTGTATTAATAATCACTCAAAAGAATATACAATAAGGAAGATGCCACTTCTTCCTCCACCTCAAAGGTTCGCCACGCCTCAAGACCTTCTTCCCTCTCTCTCTTGGTCACAACAATCAACTCCAATATAGAATTGATGTTCACCTCTCCAACCAGTCAGTAACACGCTGCCAGTTCACCAAGTACACAATTGTACTCCAAGTAGATCCCCTGCTCTCTGCTGCTACCTACAAATCACTAGACCTTACTCACCATGTAGATATCTTTACACCCCTGAAGAACCCTTATCCTTGCCTCACCAAGTCCTTATGATTCTTCAACCAGTACCCCGATGGATCAGCTCCTTGACCTTGCAGACCTTGCAACTCTCCCTGATCATACACACTCAGCACTCCTTTGGAACTAGGAGGAGCTACACTAGCTCTCTCTAAAAGCTCTATGTCTTTCTAGCACACTTTTACAATACAGCCCATGAGTCCATATATAGATCTCATGCTTAAAATAATTAGACTAACCTAATTACAATAATTAGACACGCAACTCAAGACTAAGACTAGCCTTCAACATGCATACTAACGGTCCAAAAATAGACTCTCTGGAATCAACATGCGAACTACCTGTTCACGCACAGGTTGCTGACGTTGGCTCCTCCATGACCGATGTCGGCTGACTGGTAACCATCACCGGTTGCTTCCTCACTGCTATCTGACTGACGTCGGCTGATTAGACCGACGTTGGTTTCCCTGCAACTGATTCTGCAACTCCCCGCAACTCTACATCCTCCATAACTTCTCCTGTTTGCATCCTGGTGAAGCTTTTAGCTCCACAACCTTACATAAATTTTAGGAAATATAAAAAATAGAATTTTTATCTTAAAAAAGAGCAATCATCACTCAAGAGAAAGATTTTCAAAAATATATTGTTAGAAAATGCTACAACACTAATGGTTGTGAAGGAGAGAGTAAATAATAAAAATATACAGGTTGTTGCTTTGTCCTCTCTCCTATACTATGTGGAATGCCCTTTTGCTATTACACATTCTCTTCTTCTTGACTGTTGATAGATTGGAATAAATGTCTACACATTTTCTTTTTTCCTTTTGTCTTTTTTTGACATTCTTACCTACCTCGTATTTTGCCACCCAACCAAATTAGAAAGCTCCAGATTTGAAATTTGAAATGGGCTGCATTAAATGTGTACATTTTTAAAAATATGTAGCTAGCTAGGTAAGTAGGTGAGAAGTCAAAAATAATATTTTAATAGTCCCCCTTATTTTTAACCTTCTTACCATGGTCAGCTAGAATTTTCTCGATATTCAAAATCTCCTTATAACTTTTATTTAGATTTCCAAATGATTTTGCATCCTTTTTATGCTTGTTCAGAGCTTCATTATTGATGTTCATATCTCTATTGATAGAGTTAATAGTTGGATTGTTGAAATCCATAGCTACCCTAATAAAATCTATAGCTAAACTATAATCCATAGTTGGTCTAGTAAAATCCATAACTAACCTACTAAAATCCATAGCTAACCTACTAAAATCCATAGCTATACTATAATCTATAGCTACCCTATCAAAATCCATATTTAGAATGATGAAATCCATAGTTGAACTAATGAAATCTATATCTAGACTATCAAAATCCAGCTAAACTAATGTAATCTATAACTCTATTGTAGGAGTCCAGAGCTATATTGTTTGAGTTTATGGCTCTACTATAAGACTTCAGAGCTACCATAACACTATGTAGGCCTAATGCTACTACATTTATGACCCCTAACCTTCATTTTAGGTGTATTAAAGTGTTTAGATAATGGCTTAGTGAAAATATCAGCTAGCTACTAATCAGACTTTCAAAAGCTAAGCTCTATGACATGATTTTCAATTAACTCTTTAATGAAGTGATACTTGATTACAATGTATTTTATCCTAACATGAAACACAGGGTTATATTATAATGATATGGATGATACATTGTCATAATAGATCATATAATCTCCTTACTACTCCTCATGTAAATCAAAAAGTATCCTTCTCAACCATATAATCTAACATGTTGTTGCATTGACTTCTATGTACTCCACTTTAGTTGTAGAAAGTGACAATATCAATTATTTATTTGAAGCCCAAGATATAAATCCTAACCAAAGATGGAATACATACTCCAAATTGATCTTCTAATCATCAAGGCTAACTACCCAATCACTGTCCATGTAGCCAATAAGTTGAAACTCATATGTCATTGCATACAAAACTCTATAATCCCTTTTTCCATTCATATACCTCAATATCCTCTTACCCACTTACCAATGTTTCTCCTTTAGCATCTCCATAAATATTTATATGAGGCTGATTTAATACATGATGCTTGGCCTTGTTATATTCAAATACATTAGGCTTCCAACTAGGATCTTATAGCGTGTGGGGTTTACATTGTTACTACAATCATCTTTGCACAACTTACGGCTTGTCTTAGCTGGAGTGAACACATGCTTTCTATATAGAATTTTGAACCTCTATAAGATCTCTTTTTCATACTTAAATTGACATATGAATATGCCTTCATCCATTTGTTTGACTTCTATCCCATGAAAGTACTTCAAAAAACCTAAATCAATCATTTCAAATTCATTTTTCATGGCTATTTTGAATTCTTCAATAGATTAATTTATATTTTTGGTGAATATTAGATCATCCACATATAATACAACAATCAACCTACCTTCTTTATGCTTTGATGTATAGTGTGGGCTCACTTTCACTCTTGCTAAAACCATTACTCAATAATATGAGTCTATACAATTGTACCATGCTCTTGGAGCTTGCTTAAGCCCATACAATGGCTTTTTTAGCCTATAAACTTTGTTATCATGCTTGAGAATCTCATATCTATGTGGCTATCCCATATAAACATCTTCTTTTATTACTCCATTCAAGAATTCTGACTTCACATCTATTTGATGCACCTTCCACTTATGCTAGGAAATAATGGCTATGATTGTCCTTACCATTTCTAACCTTACTATGGGTGAAAACATCTCATTGTAATCACATCAGTTCCTTTGTTTGTATCCCTTCACCACTAGCCTTGTTGTATGCCTCTTTATCTTACCTTTGAGAGTAGTTTTTGTCTTATATACCCACTTAACTCCTATGACCTCTTTTCCTTTTGGTAGGTCAACTAACTCCCATGTGTCATTTCTCTTTATGGAATGCATCTCTTTTTCCATTGCCTCACACCACTTGCTATCCTTGACTTCTTATTCAAATTAGATTATATCAACACATAGAAAAAGTGCAAAAGTCATTTTTTCATCTTCATTTTTCTCATACCTTGATTTTTCATAGACTTCTTATAGGCTTCTTGTCCTTACTTGATGTTGACTTGAGTTGGAGGAGGAGGATATTGACTCATGAACAACTCTTTAGCCTCCTTGATGGCTATCACCACTAGATGAATCAGCCCTATATGAAATAGGGGTCCAAGTTGGTGCATTGGTGGATGTACCACCTACTATTTTAGATTCAAAAAAGTGTCCACCAGCCCTTATTTCCACATGCTCTTATTTTTGTCTCTCTTCCCAAGCTTCATGCTCAATGAATTAAACATCTTGACTGATTATGATCTCTTTGGTGATGGGATTGTACAAATGGTATGCCTTTTATTATTCACTATACCCTATGAAAATACAATTCTCACCTTTTTCATCCCATTTTCTCATTCTTTGCTTGGGCACGTGTGCATATGCTACACAACTGAATACTCTAAGGTGTTTTACAATTAGCTTCTAGTTGCTCCATGCTTCTTAAGGGATCACATCCCTTACACTCATCATTGGAAAGATGTTCAACAAGAAAAAATATATTCCTATAGCCTCAACCCAAAAAACATTAGGCAAACCTTTTGCCTTTAGCATGTTTCTTGCCATCTCTTGAATGGCCCTATTCTTCCTCTCGGCCACACCATTTTGCTGTGGTGTATACCTAGTTATAAATTGTTTATTTATACCATGATCCTTGAAAAAATTCATGAACTCATTAGAGATATACTCTCCCCCTCTCTTCATCCTCAAAATTTTGATATAAAGACCACTTTGCTTCTCTACCATGGCCTTAAAATTCTTGAAAGTCTCAAATACTTTTAATTTGTTCTTCAATAAGTACACCCATATATTTTGACTATAGTCATCTATGAAGGTCATGAAGTAAAAATTACTGGATAGGGAGGGGGTCTTAATTGGACCACACAAATCCAAATGGATCAACTCTAAAGGAGCTCTAGCTATTCATGCCTTACCCATGAGAAATACACTCCTATGTTGTTTCCCCAATATGCATATTTCACACACCTTATTTGGTTGTTCTATAAGGGGTAGCCCCTTCACTATGTGCCTATTGTGAAGAATATTTATCCCTCAAAAGCTCAAATGCTTGTACCTAAGATGACAAAGAGTAGACTTATCTACCATCACTATTTTAAATGCTTCTATGAGCTCACTATGCATTCTCAATAGAAATATCTAATTTATTGTCATCTTGACTATTGCTATCTTTCCATTACTACCACTCCTATCAAATATGATTCACTCACCATTATCAAATATGACCTTATACCCATTTTACACAAGCTATCCAATGCTAATAAGGCTGTGTTTCAACCTAGGTATATAGTAAACATCATGGATTTGCCTTTTGTCACCTTGCTTGGTGTAGATTGAAATGTTGCCCTTGCCCATGATAGGAACCTTATCATTATTTCCCATTTTTAATTTTGATTTTATTGTCTCATTTATGTGGTTGAAGATCTCTTTGTTCCCACTCACGTGGTTACTACAACCACTATCTAAGTACCATGTCTCCTTGCCATTTTACTCAGTAATGTTACATGTTATAAACAAGTTTCCACCTTTTTCATTCCTATTAGGTTCAAGCTCTTGTGTATGAGTGAAATTTGAATTTTTCTTATTCATGCCATACTCCTTGTTTCTATACTCACTAGCATAATGTCCATACCTCTTTCAATAATAGCATTGGATGCTAGATTTATCATACCTTTATGTAGATCCTCCTCTAGAAGTGTTGTTGCTCCTTCTTCTTCCTCTTCCATGTGACTCTTGATGGCTATTCCTTTCACCTTCTTGACTGCTACAATTTATTCCTCTTCCTCTATTATTTTATGATCTCCCCCTTCCTTTCACATTCACATTGGTCTTAAATTTTTGATCATGGGAGGAGGTGGCTGACCTATTCAACCTTTATTCATGGGTTTGTAAATAACCCATTAAATCATCCATCATCATTTCCCTCAATTCCTTTGACTCTTTTATAGTAACCACTATAGGGTCAAATCTAATTGGAAGGCTCCTCAACACCTTCTCAATGATCCTATGGTCTTCAATATTATCACCACATGTCTTCATTTGATTGACTATGTTCATTATTTTTGTGAATAAGCCATTGATAAAATCATTTTCCTTCATTTTCAGGGTCTCAAAGTCCTTCCTTAAGTGCTACAACTTGACAATATTCACCTTGTCACTCCCTTGATATGAATTTTTTAAGATATCCCATGCTTGATTAAAATGGATAGCTACTAATATCCTAGGAAAAATTGCATCAATCAATGCCATTTGTATATATCTAACTACTTTGGCATCTTTCCTCCTATTCTCCTTCAACACATTCCTTTGTGCTTGGGTTCAAGCATTGAAGGCTACCATGTCTTTAACATCATTATACCCAACATCAACTAACTCCCATAGCTCTTGAGAGTTGAATATTGTTTTCATCTTAACTCTCTGCACATCATAATTTTTGCCATTAAACATAGGGGGCTATTGCCATGACCCTAAACTCCCTACTACCATGTTTGAATGAACTCACAACCTAGATGCCCTTCACCAATAGATATGATACCATTTTTTGTAAAATGATATAGCACTAATGGTTTTGAAGGAGAGAGAAAATAATAAAAATCTATAGGCTATTGCTCTATCCTCTCTCTTACTAATCCATGGAATGCCCTTTGTTTCTACACATTCTCTTCTTCTTGATTGTAGCTATGTTGGAATAAATGTCTACACATTCTCTTCTTTCCTTTTGTCTTTTTTAAAAATTATTACCTACCTCTTATTTTTCCACCCAACTAAACTAGAAGTCTCTAGATTTGAAATTAGAAAGGGGCTGCATTAAATTTTTGTAGTTGTCAAAATCCATAGCTAGTTGGGCAAGTAGGTGAGAAATCAAAAATAATATTTTAACATATATAAATCTGATATAATTTAAAATTCCATCCATCACTCAAGAGAATGATTTTTAGAAATATATATACCTTGTAGGATTTGCAATTCCTACTGAGAATATTTAAGTACTTAAAAAATATTTTAATTAAAAATTGTTTATGTTTTTAATTCTCTCACTTCATTAGATATTTTTTAATAATATTATTATATTTTAAAATTCATAAAATAATTTAAATACAAATATGTTCCCTAAATAGTCTTAGTGACACCCACATAATTTTATTTTTGTAGTGTAGTAATATAAAACTTAGGTTATTAATGTATTTACAATATATGTTTTTTAATTGTAGACTTTGTTTTGGTAATTTGACTATGCAGTGAGACAAAAGAGTGCACCCATGGTAGATAAATACTATATAGAGATAGTTTATGCACTTACTGATGTGATCACCAAATTTTCCACCTGATATTGTGCATCTACTTTCTCGTATGCACATACTTTATGTGACCCTTCTCTTAATCACATGCATGGATCTGCAAAACTATGTCACAAAGATCTTTATTTAATTTCTTCACACAACTTGCCTTGCACATTGTTTCATGGATTTTATGTTACTAAAGTTAAAGTTTATGAATATTAATTATGGTAACATAATATGATTATATTATATATGATTTTAAGATTATAGTAAGTAGGCTAAACATTTTAAACATTAATATATTAATTTAATAGCAGTATTTTTTATTACATATTTGTATTTTAATAGATTCATTATATAATTATGATTTCAGAAAGGAATACTTTGAATCAGTAATTTTTAATAATAATTAATTTATTATTTGTTAAATAAATTTATGGATCATATACATATAATCCATATTTTAATATAATTTCATATTTTTATATTTTCATATCTCTATATTATATATATTAGTCATTATTTCCATAACACAGATGATACAAGCATTATATTCCTAACTTTCATTATTAATAATTTTATCTATTTATTATTATAGTTTGAGGGTGCTATTTATTATTGTATTGATCTTGAAATTCAAATTTACATGTAAATTTAACTTTAAACAATTTAAAATACAAAGGTAGTGACTAGACACTATGTGATGTGATTCAATATAAAACATTTAAATTCACATTAAAATTTACTTAAAACAATTTTAAATACATGAAAATTTACCTAAAATAATTTTCAATACAAAGGTAGTGACTACACGCTATGTGACACAATTCAATATAAAACAAAATTTAAGTTAAAAATAATTTCCAATACAAAGGTAATGACTACATGTTATATGACACAATTCAATATAAAACATTTACTAAAGCAAGAACTAACTACTACGTGGATCTTATTTAATTTAGTTGTTTCTTCATTTAAAAGTGTAGATATATCTTCAACATGTGGTATATTATGTAAGATCATCTATTGGAATTTTTCCATAGATAATTGAGACTTTTATCATGACCTCAATTTTTGTGTTCTCTGATTTCTTTTATGAAATTGTTGGTGGCACATTTGATTTCTTTTAGCATGATACATATCCATTTTATTTAGTATTGATCTATTACTCGAATAACATTGAGACTCTATTTTGAGATATTATGATGATATGTTGTGTATTGGATATGTTTATGTTATCACATGGATGATGAAATTCAGTTCGTTATAGAATTTATTGATGTAAATTCAAATTACTTGTCATATTTGATATTGGATTTTTATTCAAATTATACTCATGTATCATTCTATTGATTTTAGGAATATGAAAATAAAAATGAGCTGGGTTGGATCTAGTATTTAGTAGCATAGGGTCAAAAAGGGTAATAATGAGTTAATTATCTCTCAATCCATGAGATTATGAGATTTACATTGATTAGGTCCTTTTTGACTATTTTGTTCTCTTATCCATTTAGATGATGAACAAAGTAGTTTTATATTTAATTCTTTGATTATGTTTTTTTTTTTTTTTAAAAATTTGAATTTATTATTATCCGTTGTCGTAATTGTTTCTATCTAATTTTTGCTTTTTCCTAAGTGTGAAAAGAAGAAACTAGTGGAGAAGGGTGTGTAGAAGAATACTTGTTGAATGCACATGTGTTGAATCTAGACTTTGTGAGAAATCCTATTTGTCTAGGTAAGAATTAACTATAATTATAAATCACTACCATAAAACTTATTGGTTAGATAAGTAGTTGGATGGATTGCCTAGCATGAGCTAAATCCTAAAAGTGAAAGCTTTCTAAGAGGCTGTCAATCCACCTTCTTTAAACACTTAAGTTGTTAAATGAAAATATAAATATTTACATAAAATGACAAAAATTTGAAATTAATAAAAATAAATAACAACAAATTAATTAATAAAACTAAATTCTTTGCTTAGATGGCTAAAATAAAGCAACTAGCTTAAATAATACTAATGCTGAAAATCGGTTAAAACAAAGTTGTGGTTTTTGGTTTGGATTGATTTGATAAAGGTAAAAATAATTATTTGGCTATGGTTTTTAAATTTTTGGGATGTTGAAGGGAAATTTTTTCAAGAAAATAATAGGGATAAATGGTCAAAAGGAGGGCCAAGAAGGCAAAGGGGAAAATGGTCAAAATGAGGACAAGAAGGCAAAGGGGTAAAGGGTGATCAAGAGAGAAAAGGGGTATGGGTAAGAGGATAAATTAAAAGAGGATAAGGAAGGAAAAAAATGGAATAATAAGTACCAAAGGAAAGGAATAAATAAATTAAGATAGCTAAACAACAATATTACCTCAATGTTTGAAGATGTTTGTTGATGAAGATTGGCTTGTTGAAGATCCTTGATGATTTTGGCAAAGTTTAATTGCTTCATGATCTTTTCCTCCAAGATTTGGATGAATTAAAAAATTATAACCTCCTCCAAATACCTACAACAAGATGCTAATAACCAAAGACTAACATTCCACTTAACCTTGGGTGAAGGAGAGGGGGGTATTTATAGCATTTGTTGTGAAGAATCATGCCAAAAGAGGAATAGTAGAAGTATGGTGCCATTTTCCATGTGGTTCATGAATTATTCAAATATGAGGTTGGTGGAGATTCCAATTTGGGTTGGTGAGTCTCCCACCTTGCACATGAATCCAATTTTGAATGGGAGTCATGCACATGGGTTTAAATGAGACCAAATACTTTTCATCACCCTTACTTATCTTCATTCAAGCACTTAAAGAGATGGAACACAAAATGTGGTACCATTTTCCATGTGTTATATGAATTAGTCAAAAATTAGGTTGGTGTGGATTCCCATTTGGGTTAGTGAGTCTCCCATTTGGGTTAAAAAGTCAAAAATGGGTGCCCTTTGTCTTTCCCAAAGCATTAAAGAGGTAGGTATCTCATTTTGAAAGCTAATTTCATGTGTGAGGACAAAATACATGTTTAATGATGGCCCCTTAAGGGGAAATTTGACATATTTCAAGGGGGGGCCTTGTGATGCTTAAATGAGGTCATTAAGCACCTTGGGAAAGGGTCCCAGGTGGGCTATGATGTCCCACATAAAGCCACCTCACTTATAAGCCATGTCACTTGCCCTATCACCTTCCATTTCACTTACCATGTCACATGCCATGTCATCATGAATAGTGATAGTGGGTCCCATAATGAATAGTGATAGTAAATAGTACTTTTAAATAGTAATTTTGAATAGTATTATGTGACTAGGAGAATAGTGATTTGGTTAGGTTAATAGGGGTTGGTTAAGGATTAATAAGGTTTAGGGAGTATTGAGGCATTTACTCATTGAAAACTATAATTGAGTAGTTTTCTAGTGTCTAAAATAATAAATTTCATGTTGATTATTGATTAGTATCTAAAGAAACCAATCTTTATATGGCTTTGTTGGAAAGTCAAGAGACTATGTAAAGCTTGAAATATGATCTATGATTATAATAAGTGCATTATATTTTGTTTGATGATTAGAGACGGTTTTGTTTATTATGACTTTGTTATATGGATTTTACCTAGTTATTTGATTATTTTGCTGAATTGAAGTTGTTTAGATTTAGAGGAGACCATGACTAGGTCATGGGGTCTTCATTAGTTAGGATTTGTTTTATCATAGCACTTCAAATTTTTATTTTTGGATTCATTAAAAATTAGGTCATGATGACCCAAATACCAAGGTTAGCTTATCGAGTAGATTCAAAGTCTTTTTGTTTGGTCATTTGGTAATGTGGTGAGCTTAGTTGGCCAAACCCTAGTTGAACTCTATCAAAAAATTTGGTGGTCATTAAATGCCTAGTGGGACTGGTTTGAGCTATTGGAATTAAATTTTTTTGGTTTTATTTAGGTGAGAATGTGAGACATTTGTTGGACCAATTTCTCATTTGTTTATGGAAATAATGCAATACCAATATGGAATTTAACGAAAATCAGTAAAATTCACAAGGGTGAGAATATGTGCTAAGAAGAAATAAGTTTTTGTTGTTTTTTCAGAGGTCACACTATTATTTATACATTATTAGTGAATTTAACAAGTGGTTTGTTTTTATTTGATATGGAGTAAAATACAATATTTATTTTGTGTTCTTTTGAAATAGAGTATAACCTAAAGAATAATGAACCATTATAGATTTATGGTGAAGTCTGTAACAAGTTTAATAATACTCTTATTATTGATAGTTTGTCTTATTAATTGATTTCATTGTGAATTATTACTTATATGTATTAAAAAAAATTATTTAAGTTAATTATTGATGTTGAGATAGATGAATTACACTCTTGTTATATTTTTATATTAAACTATTTTAATAAGTCATAAATGACTAAGAAGGAAATTGATGAAGTGTTATAGTAAATAAGAAGAGTTTTTGTAACTCAGTCATTCATTAAATAAAGGGACAAGTTTAATGAATAATTTATAGCAAGATAATTAATGTTTGGCATAGAAAAGCTAAAGCAGTGAATGTTTTCATGATTTATTTTGAGATGGTGTAGACATCAAAAATCTACACACTATGATTTTGAATGTTGACAAATCCCCTGGACTACCTAAGACCCTTTTGGGACCAATCTACACTAATCTAGACTAACCAAGCTCATCCAAAGTTAGTTTCATAAATTGGTTAAACCTAGCCTTCAGGACCTTTTTCCTTTGGGACTTAATTATTGATGGTCAGGGTAACCATCAATGATCACCCTTGGGAAACCCTCACCATCGATGGTTGGGATGCACCTCCTTACCAAGATCATGTAAACATCCACAAATATTTTCTAAATATATCTCATCTAAATCTCATTATGAGCCTTTGCATGGATGAATTATATTTAGATGGCTTACTTGCACCTTGAATTCCACCTCTTGCTTATGCCTATAAGAAGAGAGGAGCCTAGAAGAAAAATCCATCTATAATAATTATCAGAAACTTAGGGATTCAAGAGTTTTCTTTTACAAGTCAATCATTGATATCAACATTATCAAGCATCATCAACAATCTTATTAAGAGCTGACTCACCATCATCTCTTAATCAAGTTCTCAATTACAATTACTCTACAAGAATCAAGCTAGATTCCACTAATAGGTTAACTACTTCAACCACTCACCGAATCAACTTATAGTAAAATAAGTACTTGTTTGTTAATATTCATTTACTTTGTTTGCATTTCATAATCATCCCAGCCCTTGCCCATCTCCTAGAAGCCATCTTTTGGATCTCATTATTTATTAATTAACAACCCAGATCTTCACATAGTAACATCGATGGTCTACCTAACTACCCATGGTCAGCTTGATCATTGATGTTCACCTTAACCACTGATGGTCACCATAACCACTAATGATCACTATGGTAGTGAAAACCAACAAGTTATTTTCACCCATCTGCCATCAACCAAACCTAGTTTTCTATGTTCTTGCTTGTCCATAGACCTCTTTCATATTTTATGAAGCATATCCCAATCCCTTAGTTATAGTATTAGTTTGTCTATTACTAATTTGATCATTTATAGTCTATTTTCTTAGGTAAGCATTATTGTGTTCAATTTTAGTACCTTTTGATTATTGATACAAGTACCTTATTTCTATTTTTGTGAACTTAATTATTTAAAATATGTGGATTGATATCCCCTAAAGAAGATCTCACTTTTGTGATCTAGATATCACTAGGAAATCTACCCAAATATCTATCTAATAAACAAGTTTGCTTTAGTTCTTTTCTATCTGTAGATCTTCCTCCCAAGCCAAAGAAGAGCTCTTCACAATCTTATAATTCAATACTTTCACAAACAAATAGGTTTTTCAACCATACTCATATCAAGTTTTTTTTCTCTCTTTCTTATAACTTAAATAAAAAATTTACATGAAACATTCTATCATACTCAATGGGACAATATCCCCTTTTCTTCTTTATTATTTGTTCATCGAATGAAATCTAAAAATTTCCTTTTGGGATTAAAATAAACCTCTTGCATAAATTGACTGATTTATTGTTTTATCTTACTTAGCTTAATTAAATGCATCATAATTGAATCATAGTTCACTTATGTTACATAAACCAAATCACTTCTATAAAATAAACATCTAAACATACCTGCGACAAGGCTTGACTAGGATTTTATCACATATAAGTAAACCTTAACCTACTAGGTAATCCTAATTGGAGGTCATTACCAAGGGGAGAAACCACTTAGTTATCTAGTTGAGTATAATCTCTAGATAAATGGTATATTGGTTAAGCCCTCAACTCTGTAACGGGATCATGAAGTGAGGGGTCTAGCCCTAAGTACCAAGCCACATACCTAATCTAGTACATATTATTTTGAGAACCAAAAATAACCCAAAACCAACCATATCTTACCTCTTATAGTACCTAATCTATAAACCAAATTTTTCTTTACATTTTTAAGCCATAAGCCAAAAGTGAGATTAATTAAAATTCTAGGGCTTGACATCTCTCTTAGAATATGATTGGATTTTTTTTGGATAATTTTCTTGACTTCTATTTATTGGAATAGTGAGGTTGTTTGTGCTTTCCATCTCCCCTATCTCATATGGTTCTCACTTGCCAGTAATAAAGAGACCTTGTGGAGCATAACCTTACACCAAGCCAACCTACCTCTTCCTCTTCATCCATGGATTATACTTTCAAACTAACATACTTTCCTCACCCTTCATAAAATCCTACCTTCCCTCAGCAGGTCCCTCAATGAGATGCATACTTTGTCTCTTTCCTTGACAACAATCTTGTAGCCTTGAAACATTACCTTACAAACACATCTTACCATATTCTAGATCTGGCCCCATCCATAGATCCACCTTATGGCATGCCTTCCCATATTATGGATAATACCTCTATTTTCATGATTACTACACAACCATTTACTACCCAAGCTTCCTCTTCAACCAATAACCCCTTTGAAACTACCATAAAAAGCCAACTAACCCAAACTATCACTACCCTTATACCTTCCACCCCTACTAGCCATTCTGCCTCTATGGAGTGCCTACCTCTAGTATTACCAACCCCATTTTAGCTACCTTCAACCCATCAACCACAAATTTGATTCAAAGCCTTGTGGTGTCTATACCCTCTACCTTTCCATCAATCAGTATAAGGGTCACCACCCTTCCATCGATCACCAATCCAACTACTGCTCCTACCCAATAAGCACCCCTTTGGTGATGTCCCTAATCTACAAGGGCATGTACCCGATACCCAACCACCTACCTCTACTTCCCCTTATGTGTCTTCCACCTAACCATAATTATCCACTTACTCATATGTGGTATCCTCCCAACCTTCCACCCACTATTCATATGTATCTCAAACACCACAACAACATGCATCTTATAATCCTTTAAGTATACAACCCCAAACTAGCTCAATGAAGATGCTTATGAAAAAAATGAACACCTTAGAGTCATCCACTTTGGGTGCTCATAACATCTTGTCATATGACCAAATTTTTAATGGGAATATCCATCCATCTGTACCTATTAAATCATATCTTCTCCAATGGAACTTCTCAATTTCTCTAAGTTTTAAAATAAGGAGGATCCCCAGCAACACCTTAGGGAATTTAGGCATGATTATTATCTCATGACCTACAATGATTCCCTTATTCTATATACCTTCGCCATGTCTCTAGCTAGCTTTGCCTTATATTGGTATAGTGACGTACCCAAACATTCCATGTTCTCCTTCACCCAAGTGGATCAAACCTTCTTGGACCATTTTTCAATCAATATCTCTAAGAAAGTGTCTATCACCGACCTCTGTCCTATTTGAAATTTTGAAGATGAATCCATTTCCAAATTTTTGGCTCATTATAAGAGCCTTATCAACCATCTATCCTTCTCCCTACCCCAACCCGTACTCATTGAACTCTTTTCTCAAGCATATGCCAATCATATCTACTCTACCCTATGTGTCCAAAGCCTCCAAACATTTGATGAGTATTTTACCATGGCACATAAGTTGGAGAATTGAGATATTGATGAAGGAAAGCTTAAGCTCAAGAATAAGAAATCAATCTATAAAACCACTAAGGCTTCTTCCTCTAAGTCAAGCAACCAGCTCAATACCAACACCAATAATAAGGAAGCCATGAATGCAATTACCCTCAAATCTACCCTTCATTTTCTATCGACCAATCTAATTCCTCTAGTTCCTAAAAAAAAAACCCAAGGAGATAAACTTGAAACAACTAGAAGCAATTCACACCACTTGGATAATACTATGCTTCCATCTTGGAGAAGTTATTGAAAGCCAATATCATTAAAATTCCTCCTATCAATCCACCCCAACAATTTGACTCTTCTCATCCTGCACCTTGTTGGTACAATGAGAATGATTTATGTGACTTCCATTGAGCGATAAGACATGATGTTCGTAAGTATAAATCTTTCAAGAGCCTTGTCTAATCCCTCATTGAGAAAGGGGAACTTACATTGGATAACCCCAATTCACCCTCAAACTAGGCATTTAATATATTTAGACAACCTTTTTTGAACCATTCCCCTACCAAGAATGAGAGTAACAATGTTGAATACTTTCATGATTCCCATATAGTTAACATGGTTCTTGATATAATCATTGTCAGGAGAAATACGAACAATAAACATGCTCCGATCCCTACTTAGTCAGGATCTTGATCTACCAATAGAGCACATATGATTACTTCTTGTATTAGCAACTAAACACGGAATTATACCAGAATCAATAAGTAACTAGAAATATGAAACAACATAGGAATTGAGAGACAATACACAATTGTATTAATAATCACTCAAAAGAATATACAATAAGGAAGATGCCACTTCTTCCTCCACCTCAAAGGTTTGCCACGCCTCAAGACCTTCTTCCCTCTCTTTATCAGTCACAAAAATCAACTCTAATATAGAATTGATGTTCACCTCTCCAACTAGTCAGTAACACGCTGCCAGTTCACCAAGTACACAACCGTACTCCAAGTAGATCTCCTACTCTCTGCTGCTACCTGCAAATCACTAGACCTTACTCACCATGTAGATATCTCTACACCCCTGAAGACCCCTTGTCCTTGCCTCACCAAGTCCTTATGATTCTTCAACCAGTACCCCGGTGGATCAGCTCCTTGACCTTGCAAACCTTGCAACTCTCCCTGATCATACACACTCAGCACCCCTTTGGAACTAGGAGGAGCTACACTAGCTCTCTCTAAAAGCTCTATGGCTTTCTAGCACACATTTATAATACAACCCATGAGTCCATATATAGATCTCATGCTTACAATAATTAGACTAACCTAATTACAATAATTAGACATGCAACTCAAGACTAAGACTAGCCTTCAACATGCAAACTAACAGTCCAAAAATAGACTCTCTGGAATCAACATGTGAACTACCTGTTCACACACAGGCTACCGACGTCGGCTCCTCAATGACCGATGTCGGCCAACTGGTAACCAACACTGGTTGCTTCCTCACTACCATCTGATTGATGTCAGTTGATCAGACTGATGCTAGTTTCCCTGCAACTAATTTTGCAACTCCCCGCAACTCTGCATCCTCCATAACTTCTCCTGTTTGCATCTTGGTGAAGCTTTTAGCTCCATAACCTAACAATCTCCCACTTGGAGATAAATAGCTACACCTGTACTTGTACCTATACACCATCTAAATTATTCCCTGGCTTGTATCCCTCTTCAAGATCCATCCTGAAGACCAACCACCACACAACTGTGATGCTATACCTGTCATTCAAGTAACCTGCCATATCTGAACCTACATATCCATGTAGTGAAGAACTTGACCCTGCATAACAAGAATCCCTGCTGCTAGTCCCACTGAACTGCCCTCTAGTACTCCTTCCTCGAATTGGCTCCATACTTTCTGACAACCCCCACTGATTGGGAAAACTCAGGTCTACACTAGACCTCATGTGATTTCAAACCCTGTTTCAAGCTAAGCTTAAACTGTCCAGCGATAGGTGTGCTTACCGATTTTGCATCCTGCATAATGAACCTCACCAAACACCATCTTCACATCAGCTCCCACTGAAGATAAAATATCCATGTCTCTTATGCCAAAGAATTTCACTACTCCAAATTCTTCATGACACACCTCTAAACTAACCTTACCTTTAGCTCAGTAAAACCCTGTATGTACAAACCTACTAGAAAATCACCCACATACAGTAACAAAATAATGTTTCAATCATTATCCACCTGGTAAGATAAACACAATAGTTACACTGACATTCACTGAAGCCATGCTTAGTCATCCACCTATCAAAACCTGTACCACTATCCTACAGCTTCTTCAAGACCATATACCTTGGCCTTCTGTCTCATGTATCCATCCACTCTCTTCTTTAAAATGGGAATCCATTCCATCTCTCAGTGCTTTCTTCTAGCTGACAACTCTACCAATGAATACCTATTTGGTTCTTCTCCAAGGACTCACACTCCTCATCCATGCTAAGCTCCCACTGTATCTGGATTCTACCTGCATTGCCTCTTCACATCTTCCTAGTTCTTGACCATCAGTAAGCAATATAAAGAAGGTGAACAATGAATATGAGGTTCACTTACCCTTTCTGACCTCGACATGAGCATTTGAGACTTGTTGATAGCTTGCTGTCTGCCCAATATCCATTATAGTGACCGATCTCAGCCATCTCCCAGTCTGCTCCCAATCGATGTCGGTTCCCTACACTGACCCTGACTGCCGATGTCATTTCCCTAGCCGACACTGGTGTCCTTTCTACCATCATCGGTTCCTTCATGACCGATGTCAGTCTTCCTATTGCCGACGTCGGTTACTGTGTGATCGATGCTAGTACCTGTGTTCACTTGAGAGTGATAAATTTTTACCCACAAGTTCTCCATGGATCAAAATCCTAATCAAATCAACATAGCTCTGCTCAGAATAATTTAGTTCCCTCACCTGATTTCTGTCTATCATCTCCTCCATGAACACCAAGGCTTTCCAGTTCTTTAGCTTGTCAAAAACATCTATCTTCCGCTTCAGAACCTGCATTCTCCTTCTACATATGTGACTAAGCCCATGAAGCCACATCTCTGCAACAGAAGGTGAATAAGTAATATAAGTAGATAGATAAAGGATACCTACTTTCTTACCACCATCTAATTCAACTGTATCCACTGTGAGAGTTACAGTGCATCTCTCATCACCCAAATTTCTTGAATAAATTAGACTCATCTCCAAGACTGGTACCTGCATGACTTCCTTCAACCACTGTGTGTCGTCCATCTACAATTTCAGCTTCACTTCCCCTTTGCCAATTCTTTGGCAAGGCTCACCAGCTCCTCTCCCTAGGGCTGCATGGAAAGAGGCAACATAATCTGTTATCCAAGATTCAAATTTATCCAAGAAACATCCCAAAGCATCTTGTGCAACAACACCTGCAACATCTACATCTTCAGTTCCTTCATGCTGATCTGCTACCAACCAACAATATCTTTTTCCCTCTTCTTTCTTTCCATCAATCAGACCATTCATGCTATTCAGTTTCTCCATTCATAGCTTACTTTCTTTTGCCATTGCTATACTCCCACTCAATTAGAAATCCCTATGAGTAACCTGTAATCAACAAACACTACCAGATCTAAAACCACCTATTAGGCAACCCAACCTGTCTCTGATACCACTTGTCAGGAGAACCACGAACAATAAACATGCTCTGATCCCTACTTATTCAGGATCTTACTCTACCAATAGAGCACATATGATTACTTCTTGTATTAGAAACTAAACATAGAATTATACCAGAATCAATAAGTAACTAGAAATATGAAACAACACAGGAATTGAGAGACAATACACAATTGTATTAATAATCACTCAAAAGAATATACAATAAGGAAGATGCTACTTCTTCCTCCACCTCAAAGGTTCACCACGCCTCAAGACCTTCTTCCCTCTCTCTATCAGTCACAACAATCAACTCCAATATAGAATTGATGTTCACCTCTCCAACCAGTCAGTAACATGCTGCCAGTTCACCAAGTACACAACCGTACTCCAAGTAGATCTCCTGCTCTCTACTGCTACCTACAAATCACTAGACCTTACTCACCATGTAGATATCTCTACACCCCTGAAGAACCCTTGTCCTTGCCTCACCAAGTCCTTATGATTCTTCAACCAGTACCCCGGTGGATCAGCTCCTTGACCTTGCAGACCTTGCAACTCTCCCTGATCATACACACTCAGCACCCCTTTGGAACTAGGAGGAGCTACACTAGCTCTCTCTAAAAGCTCTATGGCTTTCTAGCACACATTTATAATATAGCCCATGAGTCCATATATATATCTCATGCTTACAATAATTAGACTAACCTAATTACAATAATTAGACACACAACTCAAGACTAAGACTAGCCTTCAACATGCAAACTAACAGTCCAAAAATAGACTCTCTGAAATCAACATGCAAACTGCCTATTCACGCACAGGCTGCCAACGTCGGCTCCTCAATGACCGATGTTTGCCGACTGGTAACTGATGCTAGTTGCTTCCTCACTACCATCTGATTGATGTCGGTTGATTAGACCAACGTTGATTTCCTTGCAACTGATTTTGCAACTCCCCGCAACTCTACATCCTCCATAACTTCTCTTGTTTGCATCCTGGTGAAGCTTTTAGCTCTACAACTTAACAATCATTACCAAACCACCTAACACCTAACATTCTGATCCTCTACCTCCTCCATCTATTGAGGTAGTAGAGTCTCCTTCCCTTCCTTTAGATACACAAATTGAATAAATACCATCTTCTCCCTCTCCACTTATTGAGGTAGTGGAGACACTAGCCACCCTTTTAACTAATATACTAGAACAACCAAACCCTACCACCTTACCTTCACCTTAAACTACTAAGTGAACCACTCTTCCTTCAAAAACCAATCCCAAAGAGGAAATCTCTATGTCTACTCCTCCATTAGAGGAGACACCCATCTAGGATTTTCATCCTTTGATTGAATAAAAGGATGAGGATACCATCCCTGTGTCCCCACCTAGGGGCTTATATTTCATGTCTACCATTCAAGGAGTGAAACCAACCTATAAACCTTTCTCTAGGCTAGTGAAAAAATTAGAATTTATCTCAAACCCTAATATGGATTGATCCACATTTTGGCAACAGTTAGGTCTCCTTTACACTACCCAACTAGAGCCTCCAACCCTTTCTCAGTCTGACCAACCTACCACTTCCATCAACCAAAATCTTACCATATCTACCTAGCCAACAAAACCATCTAACCAACTAATTAAAACCTCCACCAAACTAACCAACCCTCAACAACTTAACACAATCAATACCTAAGTATCCAAAACCTCTCATATCATCTCAATGAAGTCTACCTAGAATCTTGGTATCCTCCCTATACCAAGCCTTAGCCACCCATTTATGAAAGTGGACCTAACCCATTCACACCTATCAACAAAATGCCAGACCAAAACAACAATCAAGGTGAAACCACATAAAGGTTGCAAGGCCCAAAGTTTACCTTCCTCAACTTTACCTTCTATTTTGGGGCCTTACCCTTCTACCTTTAGCTAAAAGCTAGTTACTTCCCCCAAAACCCCTCCACCTATCTTGGTTACACCTTCACAAATATTTTTTTATGTACTTATCTTTACTACACCAATAGTACCTAGGATACCTACCTTGTGATCTTCCACATCTAGCTCATCAACCTCCCTACCTAAATTGAAGCCATCAACCAAGCATACCACCTTACCCAAAACACCTACTACCAAACCCATCTCTAAGAAACCTCCTACCCCAATCACCAAAGGCAAAACCACTACATATTTACCACCTTTAGCTAAGTCTTACTTAACCATATTATATAGGTTATCATAAAATTCTTGTCTAACCCTACCTCCCATTAGACCCTTTGACCCACTCACTTCAAAACCCACCTGGTACAATGACCACCAAATATGTATTTGTCATAAGTCACCAAACAATGACAAGAATAATTACAAAGCTCTCCAAACCCTTATCCACTCTATTTATGATGAGGATGATCTATTAATGAATGAACATCATATGGATCCTATATCTACCCAACTACCCACTATACCTATCCAATACTCACCCACTCTTCCATGCTCACCTCAGAGTGCAGATGAATCTAACCAATCCTCTAGCTCAACCTCTCCTTCTATCCATATTATCAACATGGTCATGAGAGCACAATAAAAATATAAGGGGAAGTCTAAGGTGTCTATCCCTTGGACATACCCATCTTCTAACTCCTAACCAACCTTCATGAAACCATCTCCATCTTCACCCAAACCCAAAGTGTCTATCTTGGGTACCTCCCAATCTAACCCATTAGAATACATCAAGAGAGTTATCCTCAAATAACATCATTAGAATCCAGACAAGATGAGATTTTATGAGTTGATCTCTACTTCCCCCCATCATTTCCAAGCACTAATAGAGGCTTTGTAATCCATTAAGGTCCAACTTGAGGACCCTTGACCTCTAGCCACTTTCATTGGGGCTCTTCAAATTTCTAGCCTTGCTACCTTAAAAGATTTATAAATACCTTCCATCCATCATGAGGACCCAAACCCTCCTCTCTTTATCACTACCTACATCAACCAAACCCACATTAAATGGGTTATGATTTATGGGGGAGATATCATATACATCATATCCTCTCACACCTATAACTAAATTGACCTACTAGATAATATCATGTCTGGATCCTCAACCATCCTTCACTCCTTCAATTATACCATGGCCACTACCTTGGGTACTATTGTCCTTCACATCCATGTAGGACCCCACACACTCCTTAAACTATTCTATGTTTTAGAAGGTGAATTCCAATACAACATCTTATTGGGATGACTTTGGATTCATTCTATGGGTTGCATTCCCTCTACCCTCCACCATTATATTAAGTTTGAGCATGAGGGATAGGTCATCACCATCCAAGTTAACCCAAGTATTTTCTTGACATGAAATATGACCTACTACCCCAATGATGTCCTCATATGCCCATATAGCATACCCTCAACAACTAAATCTCAACCTTTAACTACTAAAGTGGATATCATATCCCCTTCTATTGATGAGGCATCAACTAGATCCTTTATACATTTGAACCAAATTCCTACCATAGACCCTTTAGAATAAATGTTCCATCACCTTTCACTAGGGGAGCATATGCTTCTCACCCTTGATGGTTTCCCTACTGCTCATGAGTATGGGAAACTTACTAACCAACTAGGATATGACCCCAATGTTAAAACTATCATTCCCTTCAGACCTTCCAACTATCAAACCCATTTTATCTATGGAGGACTTGAAAAATCCCTATGTGTTCATACCACCTCTTTTTTACCTCAACCATTCACCACTGATTTCTCCAACCCATACAAACTAAGCTTTACCAAGACATACCTTCATCAGTGTGCCTAAAAAAGATTCAGTATTGGATGACATGAAAATGGCCCACATGAGTTGGTCTCCATTAAGACTAGGAAACCTCATGAGAAGCATGGACTTTGTTTCATCCTCCCTACTAAGAAGTAACCCAAACCACCTACCACCACCATTATTAAAGAATATTCCCCTTCCTCACCAACTTCACCTCCACTTACATGTGAGGATTATGACATCATCCCACCTAACTTTTTTTGTGTCAACATGATCAACCCCAAACCCCTAATTTATCAAGATGGGGCAACTGTAACCATCCCTTTGACCCATCCTAAGATGATAGGAGATGACTCTCCTACAATTAATATTATTCAATTCTAGGATGATGATTCTATCCTCACCCACCTTGGTGCCCTAGATTCTTCAATACATAAATCCCTTCCTCTTGAGACCTCAACCATGTTGAATGAATCTACCATAAATATTAACTTAGACACTATAGATAACCCTTGTATTGTCAAAATAGGCCACTCATTGAATATCAAGGAACTTCAAGATTTCTCCTCTTTCCTCCAGGATCATAGCATAAAATTCACTTGGTCTTATAGTGATATACATAGAATTAACCCCACCATCATTACCCATAACATAATTACTCACTGTGATGCCAAAATTGTTAAGAAAAATCTCCAATGTATGCATCCTTGCATATCCCTCCTTGTCAAAGAAGAGCTTTAACATCTCCTATCTGTTAACTTCATTCAACCTATTGACTACCCCTAATGGGTATCAAATGTCATCCTTGTTACTAAAGCCATAGGGGGACTATGCATTTGTGTGAACTTTTGTGACCTCAACCTCACCTACCCTAATGATGAATTTACTTTACCTTTCATCAACCAACTTTTTGATCTTATAGCCATCCATGAGTTGTTATATCTTATGGATGGACTCTTGATTTACAATCATATCTTGATTGCACCTAAATATTGGCATAAAACTACCTTTACCACCATATGGGGGACCTTCTGCTATAGAGTCATGCCTTTTAGGTTAAAAAATACTTGTG
The DNA here is from genome assembly GCA_037957365.1 of Torreya grandis. Taxonomy (NCBI): domain Eukaryota; kingdom Viridiplantae; phylum Streptophyta; class Pinopsida; order Cupressales; family Taxaceae; genus Torreya; species Torreya grandis. Next base: position 3,459,270 of record JARHVA010000104.1, read on the forward strand.
TAACCTACCAATGTGCCATGACCTACATCTTTCATGACCTTATTCATAATATTGTAGAGGAATATGTGGATGACCTTCTCAACAGATCTAAACTCCAAAAGGATCACTTGGCCATTCTTAATATCATTTTTCAGTGATTTATCCATTACCATGTCTGCCTTAACCCCAAGAAATGTATTTTTAGGGATTTTTTAGGAAAACTTCTAGGTTTCATTATCTCCATTCATTTAATCAAATTCAATCCCACCAAAATCAAAATAATCCTAGAAATGTTTCCTCTACCAACTTTAAGCAACTTTTAAGTTTGTAAAGCAATCTTCAGTGTATTCATCATTTCATTTCATAGCTTTTAGACTAGTGTCACCATTTTCACCACCTTTTGAAGAAGGATGTCTCTTTCAAGTGGAATATTGATTGTAAAATATCCTTTGATGTACTTAAAGAGTAAATTTTATCTCCAGCTATCCTTACCCCTCATAAGGATGACCAACCTTTATACCTATATATTTATGCCACCCACCATTCCCTAGGGGAAATGCTAGCTCACCAAGACAAAAAACATATAGAGAAATTCGTATACTAAATAAACCACACACTTCTTGATTAAAAAACTCAATATACTCATACCAAGAAACTTTTCTTGGCCTTAGTGTTCATGGACACCAAACTTCACCACTACCTTTTTAACCAAAAAACTTTTGTCATAACCAACATTGACCCACTCAAGTGCATACACTCTAAGCCATACCAAAACTAGCATATGGACAAATGGCTCATGATTTTAGCAAATTTTGATCTTGAGTTCCTCTAACAAAAGTCAATTAAGGGGCAAGTCATTTTTGACCAATTATTTGATGCACTCTTAATAGATAACCAACCTCCTCCTCTTGAATTTTTAGATGAGTCTATAAAAAGCATATCCCAAGAAGATTTCACCAATCCTTAACCATGTTATTTTATGGTTTCAAGTGTCAATGTGGTGGGAGAGCCAATATCATCCTTATCCCCCTTATCGGTGATCCACTTCCCTTATCTTTTAAGCTCAAATTTGAATATACCAACAATGTGGTTAAATATGAAGCCCTATTAATATGTCTCCAAATCAGGTTAGCCTTGGGATGTAGAGAAATAAATATTTTTAATGACTCCTAACTTATGATAAATCAAGTTAAAGGCATCTACCAATGTAAGAATGAGATTTTGAAACTATATAAATAGTTAGTCATGAAACTCTTGACATCATTTAAACACTACCATATTCAAACCACCCCATAATCTACCAATAAGTTTTCCAACATGATGGATTCTCTTGCTTCCCAAATCCTATCATTACCCTCAAACTCTAAGATATCAATCATTGTCCATCACCTCATTGAATCCTTTGACATCAAACTAGACACTCCAACCATTTTTTGTGTGGAGGAGATCTAGCCTAACCTTTGGTATCAACAAACCTTTGACTACCTGAACCTTGGCATGGTTCCCTATAGACTCTTTAATAATTCTTATTCAAAATTTCTATAGAACACCTCTCACTATACCATTATGGGAGGCATCCTCTATAAACACAACTTTGGTGGTCTCCTTTTTATTTCCTCTATGGTCTAGAAGCCTTTCATGCCATCAAAGAGACACATGATGATATCTATGGAAGACACTTTAGTAGACTCATTATGGCTAAGTGCATCATCTACCTTGGTGATTACTGGCCTAACCATAACCAAGACTATTGTGATTATGTGAAATGATGTGTCAAGTGTCAACAACACACTAATTTGCACCACGTACCTAGCCATAACCTTTAAGCTAACTTCTAGCCTTTTTCACAATGGGGTCTAGATCTTATTGGTGAAATTAACCCCCACTCTTCATAATGACATCACTCTATCATCACCACAATCAAATATTTCACCAAATGGGTGGAGGCTATTCCTCTTGTCTCAACAAAAGCTAAAAGATTTTCAAATTTATCACCCATCACATCATTTTCCACTTTGGTGTTCCCCATAAGATCATCACCGATAATGGTAAATACTTAAAAAAAATATGTTCAAGGTCTCTATGATGTATTTGGAATAAAAATAATATTTTCATCACCTTATCACCCATAAGCAAATGGATAAGCAGAAGCCTTTACCAAAACCCTTAAAAACATGCATACCAAAATGGTCAGTGCCTCAAGCTAAGATTAGCACTTGTACATCCCTTTCACATTATGGGCATATCAAGTGCTACACCTTTTTCTCTCATGTTTGGAGCTGACATTGTATTATCTCCCAAAGTCCAAATAACTTGAGCTACTTGATGAGCATCATTTAGATGCTCTTTCCCATCTCCATGTATATCAATGATGAATCAAGTGTGCTTAAAAAAAACACCTAAAAGTGTGAGAATTCAATATTAGAGATCTCATTCTCAAGGAAAATCAACATGTAACTAATATGTAGAAATTCAAAAGGGGAAAATTTACTTTCAATTAGCTTGGACCCTACATTATAACCCATTAGTATGGATTAGGATCTTATCATTTTTCCTCTCTCGAAGGCAAAATAGAACCTGAGCCCTTAATGCTTCACATCTATGTCCTTTCTATTGTTAAAGAGGGGTCACAATCACCATTTATCTAACTTAAGTTCATCCCCTATAACCACATTAATTTCCCTCTTTTTAGGGGTAACTAAATATAGATAAATCATGTGATTATTTATCATAGTCATAGCTTAATCTTGAACTATGGGTATCATATCTCTACCCATAGCATGATTCTTATGGTAATTCCCATCTCTCTTCGAGATCAGTTCCCATGGTCATTGTCACCTAATCTTCTTTTCACCTATGTAATGTTATTGTGATTTTAGTGTTGCCTTCTTAAAGGTAACCCTTTGAGCATGTATAAGCAATTCTATGTTAAGCAAAATCAAATAAATGCAAAAGTAATATCAAACTCAGAAAAATGAATCATGGGTCATTTTTAGCATTCACTGACTGCTCCATTGATGGATGGATATTGAAAACCTATTTGAAGTTACAAAACATAAGGTGGAATAATCCTTTAAAGGACATATATCACAAGCATTTAAACCATGCATAGAAAATTAGACCACTCCCTTGAAGGATGGCTGAGTAAATCATTTGTCAAATCTATAAATTTATTAGAAACTTCCTACATTGATTAGCTTCCCCAACCCTCCAAGTAAAATCAAAATAAGAAAAATACCATAAGCAAAAAAAATAGAATTTTGAAATCCATAATCGGCTCTCATAAAATCAATAATCTTGGAAGGTGACAATTTTCTCTCCTTAGTAGACTTCCCACATTGATCAGTTTATACTTTATATATGAGCATAAACTTGCTTATACTATCCTTTTAGAAGCCTATAGAGGAGGCATGCTAGTCTCACAAAAAGGTTCCGATTTTACCCACCCTCCCTCCAAATATCATATGCATGGGATTATGAGATTACTTGACACAATGTGATCAAGATATGAATTTGTCAACCAAAGCATGCTAATGCTAAGCATTTGAAATGCTTATTTTCACTAAGCCAATCCAACTTTGGGTTTCATTTTTGTCCTCACCAATGAAAAGGTATCACATATCTTCTCTTATCTTTTATTATTTCATGTAGATGTACCTCTCATGATTCTTATCACTTCCTAAACATTTAGTTTGTTATCTACTTACTTTATGTATTCTAATTGCATCCTTAACCATATTAACATTTTATCTTGATGATCATAAACAAAAAAAATCAAATAAACAAATGCAACATTGTAAGCTATATCCATGAACCACATCACATACATGTTCATGATCAAAACACCATGAGAGCACATCATGCCATAAACATCATCCTATCCATTGACCATAAAAACATCATGTGAAAATGTATCATATCCTAACTACACCATTCACTATCATGTGCATAAACACAATCAATGATTGACACATCATGAACCATATCATCTATCATATATAAATCTATCCATTTACCATACCTTTACCATAATACATCTTATAAAACCACATCAACATAACCATAAACAAAGACATTATGATTACATAATCATATGACATATATCCATCCATAGCACATCCTATCACATCTATGAACAAAATTAGAGCATCATAACCATCTTTTAAAACATAACATGTCTAAACTACTAAGTTAACACCTCATAAAGCATATGCAAGAAACCATAGACCATCAACCATACGCATAAATATGAATAATCACATTAGCATATAAACTATTAACGATAAACATACATCATATATAACATCATAAAGCATAAATCATCATCATATACATCATGCCATCATAAATATATGTAACAATGTGTAAACTCTCTCTCAAAACATGTATATCTCACTGCATCAACATGTAGGCTGGTATTAAAATAATGTACACCTATCTATAAAAAAATATCATAACATATTTCAATCATTCCCCTAGAGTACCTACCCCTACACTCCCATCTGGTGGTGGCCCCTTTGATATCCCTACTGGGCCCATTGTGAAGGCCCAATGTCTTGGGGTAACTATAGATGGCCCGCTAGCCAAACTAGCCCTATACTCCCCATATCTCATCACTTATCGTAGCTAATCCAATACCATCACTTCATAATACCTAATCTCTTCCATGGTGGCTAAGTATCAAAGCCTCAAAACTATGTCTAGTGATCCTCATGCTACTGGTGCTAGTCCCCCTCTTTCTTCTATTCTTTGTCTAAGAGCATCTCTCTCTCTTATGTGACTACCTCAATGGATGCCTATGCTTGATCTCTCTCACTAATTAGAGTCACCACCTTTACATGTAGAGTAGTCACCTATACCTATATCACTATAAACTGAGCCTCTACTATTACTAGTGCTATTGCTACCTATGCATTCTATGCCTATGCTTGTTCTGGGTCTACATATATAGGCTACTGACCCCCATCCCCCATCTAAAATCAATAGTTGTATATCTAGCCTAGTACTAAGATGAATATCCATATGTAAATCCAACATCATCAATTAGATCTCTCATGGGTAACTCCTCATATTCCAAGAAAAACTCCTCTAGCTGTGGATTTGAGAGTAATAACTTAGCATCCTCCCTCTTGTATCAAGGAAAATTTAGAGGGATCCCCTATAGCAATCTGAACTACCTCCACACCTTATAAACTAGGATGAGCTCAGTCTCACCCTCTTGTTTCTTGTAAATCCCCCACCATCTTTGTAGTGATAAAGTATGATACTTGTAGCCTACCTAGATTGACTAACCCAAGAATAGTCTCTATACCACATCACCAAAAACCAAGCCATCTAGGGTGTCTTTGAACCAATCTATATCTAAAACACCTTCACCAACCCCTATTAGTGCCAAATCACCTCTCCATCTCATAAATCCAACCCTATAGTCTGTAGGCATGAAATCCATGGGAGCCCTAGTTATCTAAACACTCTAATATGCTCATATGCCTAATAGTGGATCTTGAACCTAGCACTAATTTTTTACCTCCTATGTGCATAAAAAGCCCAAATATCTCTATAAATATTCACCAATGAAATGGGAGCCCACCCAAATATAGTCTACCATAACAACATCTCTCCTAACACCCCTAATAGTAGATAGGGGAAGTAGCTACTACTCGAATCAAGATGGGCAAAGCAAGATATCCCCATCATCATCATCAGTAGGCACCTATTCACTAGTGAATTTTGGTATAGTGGGCCATACTACATGCCACACACATGGAATCTTTCCTGCTCCCTATCCTTACTATAAATCTACTTCATGTAGTAGTCTCACTACTCACTCTCTATGTGGTAGATCAGATCCCCATGAATTGATAGTCATGTAATCTAATGCACATACTCTAATAGGATTATCATATCTCTAATAGGAAACATGAAGTTTTCATGGCTATATCCCATCTCTTGATGAGAGCCACGATCATTGTTTCATCTTGAGGCAAATGTTGATAATTCCTCATGGCCCCTAGGCCAACATCCTCCATATGATGCCACTCATCATCTATCATACCATCATGGACCTTTGTAAAGATATATATAATTTGGTCTTACATATATATCCACTCACATTCCTATAAAACAATTATATTAGCATGTATACTTAGTTTTCCACTTCAAGCTAAGTACCAACCTATATCTACTCTTTTCAACCTGATTTAACCTACCCATTTACATTTAAAATCTAACAATACCCCAAATGATCTACATCTTAACCACATCCATTTTTAACCCATATGATTCTATCACAAAAACCTTGCTCCCCTTCTACCCAACATAAAGTAATTTTAACACCCTATCAATATCAAACTATTAACCATTATTACCACTTTAACATCCTAAACTTGCCCTAACATTTACAAATCTAAAATTTAAAACTATTTTATCCACCACTTCACTCATACCCTTAAACATCTCATACACCTTTTAAAAAACCTTAACCCTTGGACTATTGATGGTTCATTAAACTTTTGATGGTCCCCTAGGGGCATTTTACCCCTAGGTCTGATCGTAAATGGTTGAGGTCAACCACCGATGGTCACTATGTGTGAACATCGATGATGGAACCTTGAACCCTAGAACTCTTAATTTTTGAAAAAAAACACCTCAAAAAACACAAAAAGCACCTAAACCTAATCTACCACTCTTTACCTACCTAAACTACCCTTTTAACCTCAATTCCACCCATTCATTTACCTAATTTTAACAAAAATGGACATTAGGGCATCATGGCCCAGAATAAATTCCCAAAACCCTACCAATCCCAATCAAAATCTAATCAAATCAACCAAATTATCAAATTTATAACACCTCCTACCTCATTATATGAGTGCTACCATGGTTAAACCCTAGCCTCCTCACCTAGTCACATCCTTATCCACCCTCCATCTAGTCTATACTCACGGTCAATCTCCATAGTCAAACTTGACACCTCAACAATCACGTGCTCTAGTAAATCTTGTCCTTTCCATAGTAAAATGCAAGATGCCAAATGAATAAAATCACTAGAGAGAAAAATGCCAAAGCACAATGGTAAAAATGATCACCTCACCTAGGTGCTTAACCTTAGAGATCACCTCAACTCAATTCAACCATAACTTATAATTTTTAGATTACCCTTCTCTAATCCACCTTTTGATAACATCCACCTTGACACTAACCATTTTCACCTAGATTACTCATTCATTTTATGATGACATGACCTTATATGGTCCATTTGATCACATCAACCATTTTTACCATGTTGAATATTTAAATTTGTACCACCTGGTACATGACCTGACCAATCATGTTTTTATTTCATAAGAACACTTCCTACTTTAGATAATTATGTATAACACTAGCCCTATCTAGATGACTTATAGAATCACCTGATCAGCCATGCCTAGCACTATGGATTGGTTACTCTATCACTTGTACTTATAGAATTAAACCTTATTTTTACCAACATTGGCACCTTTAGTCTTTGTGAAATCTTTACCAATTGCACTTAGTCACATTTTATGCATAAGTTTGCATCTCAAAGACCCAACCTCACGTCACCACCTTGTGACTCACCATAAACCTTTTATCAAACCCTAACCTAATTTTGGTTTCTCCTCATTGACTCCTAGTTTTAGGGGGAATACCTCTTCCTACTCTTGAGGTAAATAAACCTTTGACCCGTACTCTATTTTTATTTTACAACTCATTCACACAAGATACACAATTAAAAAGGGTAAAATATAGACACTAAAAATACACACATTGTGATTTTGAATGTCGACAAACCCCCTATACTACCTAGGAACCTCTTAGGACCAATCTACACCAATTTAGCCTAACTAAGCTCATCCATAGTCAGTTTCACAAACTAGCTCAACCTAGCCTTCATGACCTTTTTCCTTTGGGACCTGACTATTGATGGTCAAGGTAACTATTGAGAGTCACCCTTTGGATACCCTAACCATCAATGGTTAGGATACACATCCTTACCAAGAGCATGCAACCATCCACCAAGATTTTATAAATATAGCTCATCTAAATCTTGTTATGAGCCTTTGCATAGATGAATTATATTTAGATGGCCTACTTGCACCTTGACTTCCACCTCTTTATTATGCCTATAAGAAGAGAGGGTCCTAGAAGATAAATCCATCTGTAATAATTATCAATAGCTCAAGGATTCAAGATTTTTCTTTTATAAGTTAATTAGTGATATCAACATTATCAAGCATCATCAACAATATTATTGAGACTTGACTCATTATCGTCTCTCAATCAAGTTCTCAAGTACCATTATTTTACCAAAATCAATCTAGATTTCACCAATAGATTAACTACTTCAACCACTCACCCAATCAACTTCTAGTAAGACAAGTAATTATTTATTAATATTCATTTATTTTATTTTTATTTTATAATTAGCCCAACCATTTCCCATCTCTCATAACCTATCTTTTGGATCTTTTTATTCAATAATTAATAACCTAGATATTCACATAGTAACCATTGATGCCATCGATGGTTGACTCAACCACCGATAGTCTACCTAACCACTGATGATCAAATTGATCACTGATGGTCACCTTAATTGTTGATTATTACCATAACTATGGATAGTCACTATTGTAGTGAAAACTAACAAGTTATTTTCACCCATTTACCCTCAACCAAATTCAATTTTCTATGTTTCTTCTCATCCACAAACCTCTTTCAAAATTTTTGAAGCACATCCCAACCCCTTAGCACTAGTATTAATTAGTATATCACTAATTCAATCATTTATAGTCTATTTTCTTAGGTAAGTATTCTTATGTTTAATTTAAGTACTTTTTGATTATTGATGCAAGCACTTTATTTCTAGTTTCATGAACTTAATTGTTTAAAACAAGTGGATTGGCAAGCCCCAAAGAAGCTCATGCTTCTGATATCTAGCTATCAATAGGAAATCCATTCAACTATATATCTAATAAACAATTTTGCTTTAGTTCCTTCTTATCTATAGGTCTTCCTCCCAAGACAAAGAGGAGCTCTTCACAATCTTCATATTTAATGTGCACACAAACAAATAGGTTTTTCAACCATACCCATATTGAGTTTATTTTATCTTTTTCTTAGAGATTAAAGCAAAAATTTACATGAAATAGATGGCACTATAAAAATCATAAACATGTTTGTTACAACATTAATAGTATGTTAAAGTTTTAATGGATTGTTTGATTATTTTTCATTCCTTATCTTGATACAAATAGACCATATTACTAGCATAATTTACATATAGTAAGTTATTATTTTATAATATTATAGGATGGTCAAATGTATAAAATTAAGTGTATTTATTTGGATATAATTATTGTTATTATTTAAAAATTGGAGGTGATTCCATTTGATGTAATAACCATGTATGTGGTAATGTTTGTCAATATGAAGAATCAATAATGTTTTTTTATTTAATTTAAATTATCTTGATGAAATTATTGAATGCTATCATTATGAAATTTATAAGAGAATTTATCCTAGCTCAAGTCATATGACATAAGCAATTAGTTCTAATTGATGGAAATAGACTTCATGTAACATGCATTTATGGTAGAATGTCAAACATATTACATTGTATTAAATTTGGAAATAAAATTGAAGACTGAATCTTACTATTTACATAGATTATGTGAACCATTGAATGCAAAAGCTTAGTATGATAATTCTTCTATTATGAATTAAAGTATTTATTCTTTAACTTATTATGAATCTTATTAAAGTTCGACTTATATAATTGAGTTAGACTTTAACTTCCCTGCATGGTCATAGTGTAGACTGTTTTATGTCAAATAAAAGCATTTAGTTAAGGTTAAAATTTGGTATTAGTCCTTTTATAAAGTCCATACAATAAGTAAATAGATTTAACTGTACAAATGTATGATTAGTACACTAGTACACCCTAATCTAAATAGTAATTAGTTACAGTAACTTCCTAATAATATTTTAAAGAATTTTAAACCTTAGTCAAATACCTATGTTTGGTATAACATTTTTATTAACTTGATCATGCTTTATATGAATTAGTTTCCTTATGATAAGTTTGAAAATAATGTTGAGTAACTCAAATTTGATTTTAATAAAAAAATTAGGTTGTTACATTTTGGTATTAGAGCTAGGTTTTGATCCTGGGACCTGTAGGTTATGGGCCCATAGGTCCCAAGATCAAAATGTGACTCTAATAACAAAATGTAACAACCCATTTTTTTCATGTTGTTACATTTTGGTATTAGAGCCCAAGTTAATGTACTCTATGGAACTTTGGGAAAAATGTTTAGTACTTTTACCTACCTAAGTTGTTATGTTTCACCTTAAGATGGTGAAAAAAAGATCTAATGGTTTAAATGATGATAAAAACCCATGATTTTTTAATTTAGGTAGAGGTAAAGGAAGATCTAGAGGAAGAGGTAGAGGTTATGGAACCCAAAACCTTAATCTAGATAGAGAAAAACATCCTATTAATAATGTTGGTAGAAATATAGGTGAATTTTTTGTTAATGCTCCTAGAGGAAACTTAACTTCTAGTCAATAATAAGTCCTCAATGGGATATTAACTAATTATAATGCCTTGAAAATTAAGTTGGAGTCCTAAGAATGTTGGTTGAATAATCTTGAGGGTTTTTCAAAAGAAGATTTACCCTGAATAGATGAATGTTAGGTTGGATAACAAGTAATCCAAGAGATGCATTTATCAATGGTTGACCCCATCATTAAGGAACATAAAAATCTCCCACTGTAGACATCCAATTATTATCACTATTTTGCTAAAATTACAAATATAAATGACATTACAAAATAATGCATAATATAGACTAAATCATTGAAATATTCTAAATCATCTGCACACATCACATGTAGGTGTCAATTTACACTCATGTATCCTTGAATGGGGTAATGAATTTTATGTAAGAATTATCTTCTTCCAATTCACTTAAAGTCAAATTTTAACCAAGAAAATGACACTTTTGACCACTAAAATCCTCTGATTCATCAATATAAGTCACATGCATGTATCAATTCACATCTAAATTCTCCTAATTAGGATAATCCCCTATACACATTCATCACCTTCCTCTAATTTAACTCCAGTTATTTATAACCAAGTAAATTGACATTTTTGACCAGTTTGACTAAATGTGTGACCAATTTATAAGAATTGCAAAATACTAAAAGCCATTAAGCAAGTCAAATCAGATTTAGAGCTTAAGTGGAAAATCTATGGAAAGTTATTGAATATATATTATTTGAAATTTTTAAATCAAAATATTTTAGCCATGACATCACCCATGACATCATCAAAAAGGTGCCAAACATTATGCATTAGTGGAGATAAATATTAGGTTTAAGACAACCCTTACCTCATCAATGCTCCCTTATTCCAAAATATTAATTGCTTTGTCTTCCAAAATTGAATTAATCCTTGGCCACACATCTTGATCTCAAGATGGATGGTCATAGTTGATTCTCAACATTTCTTTAAAACTATAAATATATGAGCCACCATATACCAACCACCAAGGATTTTAGTGCAAAAAACCTATGAAAAATTGTTATAAATAGCTTCACTAATTCCTCCAAATTGACCAATTAAGGAGCTAAATCCATTGGTGATAGAATCACTTTCCAAACCATATAAAAAAGAATTGGAGAACCAAATTTAGGCACAAACACATTTATGGACCATCTTTGAAGGAAATCTACTATGAGAGGTGATTATGTGTCTTGCTTTCCTCATTAGTTTATTGATTTCATTGACATTTCCCCTTGAAGGAGTGGGCTGAGCATGTTGGGTTCTCTATGATTATTATTGGTTTTCCTATATAACACATGAGCTAACCCACTCTATAACCCTAATCTACATTTTGGCACATCTGGTGGGACTGCACATCTCACAAACCCCTATGGGGGCCACTTTATCCTTTTAATTATGCATTTAGACCATCTTTTGATACCGTTTTGCTCTTTTTTCTTCTAATTCACATTTTCTAGCTTTTGGTAAAAATAATGAGGTTACCCTAAACATCGACAAGATTTAAGTGGAAATGGTGAGGTTCACTAGGCCATAAAGTGACCAACTTATGGAGGCTTGTTTGGGGTCATCCAGACTCCATTTTTAATGATTTTTTAAAACCATATACCTCCTAAATTTTCATATTATGTGATTATTTTTGCTTCATGTTGCATATATTTTTCATAAAATGGAAATTAGTATGTGCTAACATGTTTTGAGGAAAATAATGGTAGATTATCTCTCATATTATGTGATGATAATGATAGAGTCCCTCTAATAAATAATTATATTATGATCAAAATGACAAATTCTCACCACTTGGACCTTCTCTACTAATTGGTGAAGTCAAAACAAAAATGGCGAGGTCACAATGCAAATGGTGAAGTCACTCCATCAAATGGTGAAGTTGCCCTACTACATGGCAAAGTCACCCTACATATCAGCGAGGTTACTAGGATTCAAAATCACCAAATTTTGAAGGCTTGTGTGGGGTTATATGGACTCCATTTTTTATGATTATTTTTTATAACCATAGTTTCATCATGAGTTTTCAGATTATTTAATTATTTTTCCTTAAAATTGCATGTATTTTTCATAGAATAAAATATAAAATCATGTTAAATTATTTGCCAAACTAACTTATTTATCATAGGTTTTTCTTGCCAAAGACCATGGATGAAACTCCTAACTTATTGCTTAAAGGTTTCACTAGCTAAAAAGTAGTTATTTTTACAAATACAAAAAAATCCAAGGGGCTAATTTTCACTTCACATTTCACTTAGTGATTTAAAATGAACACAAATTAGGTACTAAGTGCTCTTAAGAGCTTTCTTGTTTATCATTTTTATTTTTGTATGTTTTTTGCAAACCCTGAATTAGTGCATATGCTCTCACCCTGTCCCCTTTAGGGAACTTGGGTGACCAAAAGTGATTCATTCTTTGTCACTTATTCCAAGCATAGAAGGAATGTATAAAAGGAACTCCCAAAGCTCTAAGTAACTTGGATGATCTTAAATGACCTTTGAAGTCCTATTTTTATTTTATTTCACTTGGCTTATGGGTAGGATTTCATCATCTCCCCATAAGTTATTTAGGGAAGTGTTGAACTATGATTTCATCTCCTAGCATCATTTCAACCCCACTCCATGGTGGGGTTTACAAATTGAGGGTGAATTTATGAGACATTAGTTTGAGAAGTTAAACAAACTCTGTTAGTGATATCTACCTCAGAACAATGGCCTAATCTAGATATTTCACTATACTGATCAATCTAATGAATGTAGTGGTTGTAAAAAGGATAAGACATTTTTACAACAAGATAATTAGATTAGATCTAAATGATGTTTTATGCCTTAGTGTTAAACACACACATAGGACCATATAGATCAATCAAAACTTATATTTTTTAGATAAACCCTATTTTCCATAGAGTACCTTTGGTGCATGGTGAGTAACCAGAAGTTCCATGTCATCATATAATTTCATGAGAAAAGAGGGGGTCTAAACAACCCTACTTTTCAAATACATTTAATTTTTGGATTAAAAACTTAATTCTTATCAAGAAGGAGTATATAGATGGAATCTAATGGTATAAATCAACCTTGTCCATTTTAGTGAAGGAATGCATATTTAGATGCTTATCTATTTTCGCTATAGAGTTTAAATATATTTTGTAAACCTCTTGAGTCTTACCTTCACTTGGGATTAAATTGTTTCCTTTTATATTTAGATTATTTTATTTCTTACTTGTGTTTAAATGTCATCTTATTCATACTCAAGTCCAAAACCACTTTTTTATTTTAATTAAGTCAAAACCATAAAATCAATTTCAAACATGTAGTCCATTACACACTTCTAAGATGAGGTATTACTATGCCCAATTTTCAAGAAATATTTACCTCATATTAGTGTTATGTTGACTAATGATACAGTTATGTTGTCTACATAGTACCTTTGCATTGTCCAATTGAAAACCTTTCAAATTAGGTCCATTTGGACCCAAATTTAGTTTGGGAACATTTTTTTATGTCAGGGTTCATTTTTGAACCTGCATACCTTTTGTGAGCCAAGTCATGTCAAATTAGGGTTATTTTTTTAAACCCACATAATTTTTATAAGCTAAGTCAATCCAAGTCAAGTTTATTTTAAACCACATGTCAAACCATTCTATTTCGATCGGGTTCATTTTGAACCACGTGATGTACTATTTCATTTTTGATCGAGGTTATTTTTTGAACCCACATACCAATCATGAGCTGAACAAAGCCAAACCAGGGTTTGTCTTCAACCCACATGCATATTAATAGACCATTTAAATGTTGAGTTAAGTGTTTATTTTGAACCCACATACCATATTCCATTTCACTAGACCAATACCACCCTTTATGGGGGAATATTTTCTGGAACAATACCACCTTTTATGGGGGCATATTTTAAGGATTGATATTGCCCTCTTTAGGGCTAATTTTTAGTTACCAAAGCAATTCATGCTGATTATCATATGCTAAATGTATCCTCCTTCTTTGGCCTATGTTAGCAACCAAGGTCCACAATGCTCAAAGGTTACCATTATAGACCCTCCTCCTTTAGTTTGCATTGGAAACCAAGCTCTATAGAACCCAAAGATTATCATTCTAGGCCCTCATCACTTTCCTTCCAATTTTGGTAGCTCATTACTTGAGTAAGGTCATGAAATCATGACTAAGCATGTTAAAGTTACTATCTTGGGCCCACTACTAGTATTTTTTGAACCCATAATTGAGGAAATTCAATTGGACAAGCTAGTCTTGTTGATCCCTTCTTTGATAATCTAATTTTCAAAAATCCTAATATTGAACCATAAGCCATTACTCATTCAGTGCCAAATATTCCCCACTTTATAAAATCCCAACCAAAGGTATTCACACCATAAATATGATCATTTTTCATCCAAGATCCATTATCGATTAAATAATAAAGTGTGTTTGAATCTAATATTTTACAAACAAGTGTGTACCAAGGCCAAAATAATTAACCAATTCTTGATGTTATTATTGGAACACCAATTCATAACAAGTCAACCTATGATGAATTATCTTTTCATCTTTTTCATCTTTGTCGACCCTTGTACTTTTTTTGAAAAAAATCACTTTGACAAGCCAGTCTCTATGGAGTTGTCTCTTGATTTTTTCCCCTCATTGAGGAGAATCACTTTGACAAGCTAATATTTATGGAGTCACTCTTCAAGGAGTTCTCTTTCTTTGAGGTGATTCACTTAGATGAGCTAGTCTATATTGAACCCTTATTAGATGAATATATTTTTGAAGAGCCCATTATGCCATCGTAAGTCATTACTTATCCAATACCAAACATTCAACAATACATCATTGTAGCAACATCCACAATTGAATAAGAATCAAAATTAGATTCAGGTTATATTATTAAACTAATATCAAATTAAATAATAGAAATAGAATCAACACCAGTCTCAACATTGGATTTAGATTCCTTTGAGTCAGAACCAACTTTAAAATCAGAGTAACTTAGAGGATGTTATGTCATTGGGTACACATTTCTTATAGATAAATTTGAATATATTTTTGATCCTTATATAGTTTTTGAGGATGATTAATTTAGCATCAACACAATTTCTCCTAGTATATTCTATGATGATTGTGTTGCCTCTTCCCATTCCACATGCTATTAACACCACCCAACATATCCATTATATTGACATTACACCTCCCACAAGTGTTGATTAGGATTGAAGGAATCACACTTTGTTGAACCACATCTATGGTGAGATATCAAGTGTACAATATTAGAGGGATCAAGACCAAATTAATATAGAATAAGAATAATCTCTTAGTCAAACCTTTTTGGAGGTGTTAGGCGATAATAAAATTTTAAACTCAACATATTTTAGTGAAACATTATTTGAGGTTATAAAAGATAATAGAAGTCAAAATTCAACATTCCTTAGTTAAATCTTATCAGATGAGCTATGGGAAAATAAAAATAGCTTTATTGGTGAAAACCTCTACAAGGGACTAATATTTGACCACAACAGTTCTTCATTGCTTGATGAAAAAATTATTGAATATGATATTGGTACAATTGACAATCTATATCATAATCAGATTATAACATATCTTAGGTCTAAATTAAAAAACATTATTATGGTCCTATCGAGAGCATGTGTGTAAGTCTTGGGCTCCATCACAACTAAAATTATGTCAAATCTAGAATCGACAAAATCATGTGTTGTTGATGTGGATTTTATATACACCTTAGAATATTTAAATGAGGTATCCTTTAACATTTTGTGATTTATATGGAGCAAGGTTCCACTCTGGGGCATGAGTTATAGGTATACATTTTAAACAACAAGGTGATGGAATAACAAGTTGAGTTTATGGGTTATTTAACCATGTTTTGTGGATGGATGCATGGAATATAATAAAATTAATCACTAGGCAAGTTGGATGGATGGAGAATTATTATATGGTGGGCATATCTCAAAGAAACTCAAAAAAGATGAAAGAAGGGCAAGGCATAAAATAAGGTTCTATGTTATTGAAAGGTAGATTCTAAGACTATTTTTATAGTGGAAAAGTATCTCTAAAACTAGTGTTTTCCATTTGCATCTATTTTACACTTATGAACAAACATGTTCAACAGTCTAGGATAATAAATATAGGATGCTTACTGATCTCAATTGAATATTTCTCTTCTTGGGGCTATTGTTGCACAACCTTGTCTAAGAGATTACAATTTGGACCAGAAATTTGTATAGGGTAGTTATGGCTCCCACCTTTAATATTATATCAAGAGAGACAACTCTACACATCTATGATTATCAACTCAATCTTTAATAAGTACTTAAACCAATGAAACTTATCAATATTCAATTTTTATGGCACATCTAAGATTAATATTCATTAATAAAATAATTAGATTCATCTGTAGCATTAACACACTTCAAAATTATTGAATCAATATAGATAAAGAAACTTAAAATTTCATTAACACAAAAAGTGAAGAATAAAGAACAAACATAGTTTCATGACAATTAATTTCTTGATCTCTTCTTATACATTCATCCAAAAATTTGACCCTTTAAAAATAGAGTTCTACATGTATATAAAGAACTTAGGGAAGGGGTTTCCTCATCCTCCAAGTTTAGAAAACTTTGATTACATCATAAATGACTAGATCATAGGTCTTAGTATCAAGTCATAACTTATAGATACTTCAATCATACAACATATGCATATTGGAAAAAATAATTTAATTAATTACAATATGGACATAGCTAAAACTTAATCACTCATTTGTAACCACTAAATGCAAAATTGTATAAAAGATACTTTATCTTCACACTAAATTGGATCCTACTTAATAGTTTTAAAAACTATTATTGTAACTACTATTATGCTTATTGTTAACGATGTGGTGACTAGAGTTTTACTTAATGCTACACTTGTTGATTGAAATAGAGTTATAGTTAGAGCTAAATTATGAAGTGGCATTGATGTATCTATTAAAATAGAAGGGGTTATAGTTGATAGTAGTGTTGTTATTAGTGTTGTAAGTGGTGTTTGAGGAGAAAAATTGGAAGGTGGCATTGATTCTACTTTATTCTTGACATCTAACTCTTGGTAATATTTTTATGACTTATCATGTTACACGTGAATAATGTTCATATCAATAAGGTGAGTTATTCTCACCCTTAATGTTTTTTTCATCAGCCTTATATGTAATATCTTGGTGGCTTGAAAGTAAACCAAAAAGACTTATACCTGTGTTACCTTTTTCCTTGATGTACTCAACTTGACTTCAATGTCCTCCTAGCTCAGCCCTTGTAAAATCTATTTGAATCCATCTGAGACTTGTTGAATTATTTTATTAAAAGTGGCTCTAGATACCTTATTCCCTCTATTATATTTAACTTTTTTCAATTCAATCTTAGCCAAAATTTGTGTTGTTTGCTTTTCTTGTTCTGCATGCTTATTCACTGAGCTTTAGAAGATAACACCTAATCTTGATCCTCTTATGTTCTAATGAGAGATAAATTTAATGCATTAGATTCCTCTAAAGGGGTCATCATATCTATGTGGTTGAATTCCTTATTGGGGGTGTACAATAATAATAAATCCAATTTACTCTCATCTTCTCTAAAAAGCTTAAACAATTTGGTTATTTAATTCACACGCAGAGCCAATTAGACTCTTAAAGAATGAATTATATCTAAAATATCATATAACCTAAGTGGCACATTTTGTACATCCTATTATATATTATGGAGAACTCATATCACATGTTGCTTCTCTTTGATATTTTCCATCTCTTCTTCTATCTCTTGTATATCCAACTCTATTCCCTCATGTAAAGCTAGGACTACCTCAATATGGGTCTCCATATAGGACTTGAGGTCCTCAATGTGTGGGGACTAAACCTTATTCCTATTTTGAATTTTTGAAAGGGAATAAACTCTTCCCATTTTTCCAAAATCAACCCTCTCTTAGAACTACATTCAACATTTCACTTTCTGACCCTCTAGACTAAGGTTGTAATTTTGTCAAAAAGTGAGCTTATCATGGGAAGCTTAGTAATCTTTAGATTAGGCCTATTAAAGGCCAAATATAATAATTACTTGGCTTGGTCTAAAAGAGTTAGCTTTAAAGGATATGTTGGTTGATAATCTACTTGTGTATTCACCTTAGGTTGAGGTTCAGAGGAGGGTTTGGGCATTGAGTGCCAAATTATTCTAGACTAGTCTATGTTCTTAAATTGTGGAATTGGGTGCACAACATTGGTTGATTTTTTAGAGCCCTCTTGGTGGTCAATACTATTGTGTTTTGGAATAGTGTTGAAGAACAAATATATAAACCCAATTGGGTAGAGGAAACAATAATCTAAGTGATGGGTTGGATCATGGCTAGGATGAAAATATCTATGGTTGATAGAATTAAAACTATAGTGGTGGAGGTTGAAGACGTAGAGACTACAAAAGTGAGAGTAGAGGTGTCAATTAGAAGAGTAGAGATCAGGTACATGAAAAGAATATTGATTGAAAGTTATTGTATATGAATTAAAGTGGAAACAATTTGAACAAGTATAATAAAGGTAATAGGTAATGCCATCAAAGGAAAAAGGCCTAAGGGAGCAGTGAAAATAATACCCTTACCAAATAAATTGTCAGTGATAAGTATCTTTGTTTTTAGTGCTTACAATCTCAATACCTTAGCTTGTTTTAGTTACTTATCATCCACCTCTTAACTTGGATAGCCTTCTAATGAATATTATGCTTCCTTGAGTGCTTTCGTGGATGGGGTCTCTCCCCCTTTGGTTTTCTTTGATAACATCATGTTCTTCTCTTTGCTTTTGGAGTAGTCACCTATTAGGGTAGAGGATGGGCAGTCATGCTAGATGTAAGGGATATTGAAGCTTCCAAAATAGGTGCTATTTTTGCTTCATCAAAATAATCTAAGAAAATAATTCTCATCTCTTCCCTATTTATGTTTTCCTTTTCTTGAGTTAGCTCCTCTGCTAGTTCTTATTTAATCTTCCTCAATTCAATAGTTGGTACTTAAATTGTAAAATTATGTTCCTCTTACTCTTATGTTAGAGTAGGTATTTTTGTTATCCCTTGATGTTGTTCATGTTTTTGAGCCATTGATAGATGTTGGGGATCTAGTCCCTAGTCTACGGGCTATTTGTATGTCCTAACACTTTAGAAGTCAGAGGGTCTCCATCCTCCTAGCAGTGGGATCCTAAATTTTTATTGGCTAAGTGTGAGAGAGGGGTCATCTTGTATTACCCTCCATAAATCCTCACTCATTCCCACTATCACTACTCTTTGTTTTACTTCCTCATTATCCTTGGCTTAATAAATAGGAAGTCATGATCAAATGGCTCATATTTATATGAGTGGTGCAAGCTATGGATATTTTGATGGACTTTACCATATGGTCCCAATCCCTATGGGGAAGAGTATATAATTCATATGTTCTCCTTAAATTTATAGTTTTCTTAACTTACATCTTAATGGTGTACTGCATCCTCCCAATAGTGATATGGGAGCCATGGAAGGTACCTTTCTTGTTACTTGTTAGCTCCTCATCTATATCATTTCATATCTAGAATAAAATTTATTTTTTAACCAACTTGTCAATAACATACTTATGAAGATGAAGAGGATCCACATTATGACCACCAACCATGATAATAGTGTAATCAAGGTAGAGCCAGTAGTCTCCCACATTAGTAAGTGTTTTGGTAATGTTTGGTGAAATCCTAGCTAGAGGCTGACATGAATGGCCATATAGACTTGAGGGTATGGTGTTATTACTAACATATGAGTATATGTGAACAAATTATGAATAGTCACATATTCTATTCTTGATAACATATAGGTTAGGACTTCATAAAAACCCATTATGGTTGTACACTATTCTCATGACTGAATCTAATAGGTAAGAAATCATATAAAAATTTCCCCTATGGGGCCTCCTATATTTGTGCAATTTTTTTTCCTATAGTTAGTAACTAATGACTTCCCATAATGCATAGTTCTACTTAGAAATACTAATCAAGTATAACAAGAGAACCCATTCTAAATTTAGGCAGTGGATGCTCATGTGGCCAAAGAGTTGGTTCAATAGTGTCATGCCCATGCAAATTCCCATCATAAATTGGGTGATAAAAATGTGATTATTAACATGTTATTTTACAATAAATGTCTCACCTAAGAGGAGCCATTTCCCTAGTGCTCACTCCATATTATTTCCTTTATTCTAGGTGACTATGATATGTAAGTTATCCTAGTCATATCTAGGGTTTTTGAGATTACAAAAGGCTAATTTTACTTGAGGTCTTAAAAATTGAATGAGATGAGCATGGTTTGGGGCTTGATGTTATATATTTATTCATTCATTTCTATTTTGTGTGTCATTAATCACCAACATCTACAATCTCATCACCTTCACTCAATTCAAACTTGAACACCCAATCATAGTGTACATGCCATGCATGATGCTTTATCATTTAGGGTGCCATGGTGTTTCCTTTAACCTTTTGACATTTGTAATTATATTGTTAAGACAAAATTTTCATTAGATCCTAAAAGGCCTTGAAAATCCAAATGTTCTTTAGAAAAATTTGTTTTGAAATAATTTATCTAAAATCCATCAAAAGAATAGTTACAAAAGACTAATCACTCTTAAAAAATACTGTAATTCAGGTGAAATTTATCATATAGAAATTTCATGAAGAGAAAGTTTCTAAATGAAACCTCCTAAATTAAAGTTTTAAAAAAAACCTTTTGAATAAAAGTTTCAAACTAAAACAAAGTTCTTGAAGAGTAAGTTTTTGAATGAAATATCTTGAAGAGAAAGTTACCGAATACTAGTTGTCAAACAAAAACCTTCTGAAGAAAATTTACCAATCATAACAATGTTCCTAAAGATAAAGTTAACAAAGGCTAAGGACTCTTCAGAAAGATTATAATTGGGGTGGAAGTTATTGCATAGAAAGTTCTCGAAGAGAAAGTTTCCAAATGAAAGATCTCAAATGAAAGTTGCCAACTGAAAACAATCTAAAGAGAAATATTCTGAAGAAAAATCCCCGAAGAGAAAGTTTGTAATGAGAAAGCTACCAATGAGAAAAAATATCCAAATAAAATTCTTATGATATGAAATAATATGAATAAGCCAATCTAGATACCTACCATTCAAAGCAATTCTTCTTAACTTTCCATTGATAGATTAGTTTGAACAAGTCCTTTCAAGTGGAAAATAGGTGGACCTTACTATAATTTTATTTTTAAAACTCTAAGCTTATATAGATAATAATAACCAAAATAAACAAATACATACCTAGATAAAATATACATCCTCTAAAAACTAAGGAGGTCCTCATTTGTCAAAGAAAAAATACAAGGTGGGGTGTGTTGAATACAACAAATGGTGACTCACAGGGGTGAATGCTCCTAAGTTTTCAAGAACCCAAAATCCATGGTTTTGTAATCCCAATATCAACCATAAAACTTACTAAAAGAAAATATTAAATTCAGAATGAAAAGAGACTCTTAATAATCCCATGTGACATACTTACTCTGCTTATAACTTGGATCTCTGTGTATAACATGATTTTATTTATCTCTTGTCTAAGGGTTTTAGGCAAAGACATGGGGTGAGCTATAGGTTTAATTATGATTGGGCATTGGGTGAATAGACATTTGGGGGATCAAGAATTATTTTACTTCTATCCAAGTGTCCATAATCCTAATAGAGATACCTTTTATCACCTCTTATCTCTTTCTTCATATTTTCCATGATGCATGATGCATGATACATTGATCTTGTTTCATCATGTAGGCTTTGAGTTCTCTTTGATTTTATTTTTGACTTTTAGATTGTGCCTTTTATTTTTAAACTTTTATTTCTTTTGCTTTCTGAATGAAAGAGGGAAGAAGGTTTCCACCATGAGTTAGTATTAAGAAAGTTTTAGTTTAATCAAAATGTCCCTATAAACTTTTTCCCATGTCATTCGTTATTACCTTAAATAAGTATTAGAATTTTGTGTACATTTGACCCAAGGGGATAAGGAGAGTTTTCTAAATTTACATAGAACTATGGGAGCAACTTTAATGTACTAGATATAAACATTATCTTTGGAACATGGTCATGGATAACTCTCTCATTTCTTGGATTAAGAATTATGAACTATAGTATGCAACACCCATTAATTTGAGTTGGATTCAAAACACCTCAAACTATAATTTGATTATACTAGGATTGATCAATCTCAAGCTATCATGAAATCAAAAGAAAACTACTTATAAAATTAAAAAAACTACTGAAAGCAAAAAAGGATAAAATAGAAACCATGAACTACTCTAATAAAAGCAAATGAATGAAAGAAATAAGATAACTAATAAAGAAAATCTAAACTACTATTACCTCTACAAGAACATATATCATTACTCAAATAGCTCTCTAGATGGGGCAACCATGAAGTAGTGCTTTAGAGTCTATCCTTTAACTGGATATGTCAAATAATTGCCTTGAATATATTTTAAATAGAATGAATTATTACCCAAGATCTCAAAGATATGATATGGCCCTATCCATAGTGGGGTAAACTTGTCATACCTTTTTTTTTTATGGGCTTTGTCATATACAAGCACAAAGTTAGAGATGTCAAATGCTTTGAATTTCTCTCTCTTGTCAAACCATCTCTTGACTACATCTTGATGTTTTCTAAAGTTTTGCAATGCTTCATTATTAGAGTCTTCTATTTTGATGATATCCATTAATTTGGACTCTATTTCATCATTGGGCTCCATATATTCTTGCATAAACTGCTATGTTGGTAGTTTCAACATGATTGGGAACATTGATTATTTCCCATAAACTTGTAGATATGGTGAGGTTTTAAGGGCCTATTTATACCTAGTCTGGTCTGCTTAGAGTACATATTTCAATAAGATATGCCACTCGATGGGTTTATCTATAGCTAACTTATTGATTCCATCTATGAGGTTCTTCTTGGTTGATTTAGCCAACCCATTCCCTTATAGGTTGTGATTGGAGGATGATCTAATTATAATATAATTATCATGGTCCCATTCAATGAACTTAGATGATTAAAATGTTGGCCCATTATCATAAACCAAAGAGATAGACATGTCAAACCTAGTTGTGATATTTTATTCAAAAAACTAATCACATATTGTGCTCTTCAATTCTTGGTGGTATCTACCTTAGTCCATTTAGTGCAATAATATATAGTAGTGAGCATAGATTTATGCCTGTTGAATAATTTAGATTTATAATACTAGTAAAATCCAAACCCCATTGGGTGAATGGCCTACCTTCAATCATAGGTTATAGGGGTATTGTTAGAGTACCTCTTTTTTTTCAAGACTTGGTATTCATAACACATCCTCACATGGAAGTGAGCATCCTTAAAGGCCATCAACTAATAATAACACATCGAGTATTTTATGGGTTGTAGTGTTTCTAGATAGATGGTCATTGATAATCTTTTGATGTATATTTTCTAAATTGTTTTGAGCTTCTCTACAAGAAACACATCTTAAATAGATGTCTTTGTAATTCTTCCTATAAAGGACTCCTTTCTTGATAATATAATGAGTGGAATTAAGCCTTAAATATCTCTTTTTCTCTCTTTTGAGTTCTTGAGGGAATTCTCTAGTAAGAAATGAATAATACTTGAACACCAATCTTCTTGGGAAACCTGTGACTAGCAAACCTCATTGATGGTGATGCACATGTTTGGTTCACTCATTTATTTAATAATACCTTATCCTCTGATGATCCTAGGATTTTTAATTTTAAGATCAAAATCCTATAACTTTACCATCCATTTACCTCTACTCTATCCCAATTCATTTTATCCTAGCATAAACTTAATACCAAGATCTAGTACTATGATGATGGTCTTCTTTTGAAGGATGTAGTGCATAAATTATTAACCACCTTGAAGAGAGAGAAAAATTACTTGTCAATTAGGGAGTATTTTAACTCTGCATATTTCAAGTTAGTGCTCATGAATGTGATAGGGTGCTCAATTTCCTCCCTTTTTTTGTAAATATGACAATAATAATATGCTTTGACGTGAATGAGTACAATAAAAAGTATTTAGTGAAATCCAGGCTCACCAGCATTGAGGCTTTTAAAATAGCCTTACTTATGTCTTGGAAGGATTTATTATCTTTTGGTGTCAACTCCACTTTG
This sequence comes from Torreya grandis, assembly GCA_037957365.1. Lineage (NCBI taxonomy): Eukaryota > Viridiplantae > Streptophyta > Pinopsida > Cupressales > Taxaceae > Torreya > Torreya grandis. Next base: position 3,484,062 of record JARHVA010000104.1, read on the forward strand.
ATTTTCTACTTAAGCATTATGCTGAGGGGCATAACAATGTTTATAAATCCTAATATAATTTTCCTTACAAAATTTATATTCCCAAAGAAGGATTTGAGCTACTTTTTACTATTTAGAAACATTATTTTTGAAAACCCCTAGATCCTATCAAGGTAAATAGTGATCTCATCTTTAGTAATAATGTGACTTAACAACTTACCTTCAATAACATTTAATATACTCTTATTGGGGTTAAGTGATACACCATACTTTTTGCTCCTTTCAAAAATAGACTGAAGGTGGTCGATATGATCAATTCTATTTTTAGATAAAATAGTGAGATCATCCATGTATATGATTATGCACTTACCTATCAGTCCCTAGAATGCATGATCCATTTCCCTTTTAAAAGTATCTCCAATGTTGATCAACCCAAATGGAATTTATTTGTATGCATATGTTCCCCATTTTGTAGTAAATGTCATTTTCATCATATCCTCTAATTCAACTAATACTTAATTATATCTTAAAAATACATCTAACAAAGACATCATTTCAGACTCACTCATAGTTTTTATTAACTCATTTAAGGAAGGAAAAGGATAATTGTCCTCCTTAAAATCTTTGTTTAGATTCTTGGAGTTAACACATAGTCTAATTTCACTACTTTTTTTCTTGATTAGAACTAGATTACACACCTAAGGTAAATGCTTGATAGGAAAAACTATCCTAGAACTTAGTATCTTCTCTACTTCCTTTTGGATTAATGGTTATAAGATAGGATTAATTAGCCTTTACCTTTGCCTAAATGGTTTATGATTAGGCTTGAGTGGAATCATATGGGTGATGAATTTAGGGTATAATATCCTTAAGTCATCATAAGTCAATACAATTACATATTTATACTTGATAATCAGTTCCTTAACCTTTTGCCTTTTTTCTAGTGTGTAACTTAGGATAATATTGAAGAAGTGTGCATCCCTCTCATCACCTACATTTTTCAAGTTGAATTTAGATTCATTAACCTTAAGCTACCTCTATGATTATGCTTGAGGATCTATATCAAAGTTCCTTTCCAAGGTGATCATTCCCAATGGGAGATGATTATCCTTTAGTTGGATAACAAATTCTATATCCATTTCTTCATGGCACCTATGGTTTATTTCATCATCATTAATTATTTGAGATTCAAATTGTCTTAAATTTGTCAAAAACTAAACATTCTACTGGTCATCATCAAACACTTGAAAATTTCCAACATTTTTGGTATTAAAGGACAAGCTACCAATTCAATGGAGAAATTATGGAATTTTAACTCCAATAAGGGTGACAAATTCACTGTTGAAGTGGCTAGTGAATTAGCATCTTGGTTTTATTCTCCTAGGATAGTTATTATGTTGAAAGCTTTAAATTATTCAGCTAGATCTTAGGATCTATTCTTGTATTTATTTAAATATGATAATTTGCATTAATATTTATTTTTTACCTAGTTAATAACAAGTTCAAAGTCCTTGTATAATAGAAATTATTTGACATTTTTCTTGAGGGCAAACGATACTCCCAGAATCAGGGACTCATACTTTGATTTATTATTATTGCATGGGAATTAGAGTATGTATGTTGCTAATAATTTATTTCCTTATGGATCAACCAACTTGATACTGATTCTTAACCCTTGCTTGGATGTTTCTCCATCAAAATGGAGGGTCTACAATTGGGAAGAGCCCTAAATTTCTTTTGTAACTTCATGTCTTGTAGTAAATGTATAAATTCCAAAACTAGGAGGCTTATAAATTACCTCTTTGTTAGTGATAATTTATTTTGTAATAGGATGATTCATTATTGGCTCTTAATTGATCCTGATCTAGTTGGCAATGCCTCTCCAAAGAAGCTAAATATGTGAAAATTCCATGAAAAGATATACATTTAATGTTTTTGACCAATATCTACTCAAAAATAATCCATAACCTTTAGGAATATCCACTACCAAGATGTCAATAGTCATCTTTACTCTACTTTTTGAGGCATATTAAATTCTTACATCTTTATTTTATGCCAATATAAGAACTAATATTTTATCTAACTATAACCATCCTCTTGGATGGATTTGGTGTTAAACCAAGCTTCTAACAAATAGAATTCAGCATTACTATTACTAAAGCTCCATATTCTACTAAAAAATTATGTATAATCTTGCCAGATGCTTGAATGGTCAACAAGAAAGGGGAAACCTTAGGCTTGATTTTATATATAAAATTTGTGTTAGCTATCTTGGACTTTTCTATAATACACTTACCTATGATGGACTCCCATAAGAGCTCATTCTACTCTGATATTTGTGATAGTTCATGAAGAGTGATGTTAGCCTTAATTTTCTTCATATCCTTAATAATATTGTTTCCTCCTTTATTATGTTCCTCTCTAAGTTGAGGCTAGTCATTCCTTTTAGGGGGAGGAGGATTATTATCAGCTTTGGTATTTGGAGGGATAACAATATTATTGGGAGGATTATAAGTAGTAAGAGGCTACCTATTCCTTAGCTTATAATTTTTCCTATGAAACTGCTAGAATGTTTGTACTTCATCAGATTTATCTTCTGGGATATTTTCATCTTAATTGGGGAAGTAAAACTCATAGGTTTTAAAGACTATCGCTGAACTTGAAGGGTTAGATTCATGAGGGAGATCTAGATGATTCATCATTTGATCTTGTCTAATAATTTATATCTTGAAGATTTCAAAGGCTACATATAACTCTATATAGTTTTATTCTCCATGTTGTGATGTGTTATGGACCCTACACCAATTGGTCAAAGTTGTCTCCATTATATTAATTTCTAGTAGCTTATTAGAATATTGTTGTTTTGCATTATTGGTGGGCCTATTGAAAGTCTTGTTTTATCTTGGAAATCTATAATGATGGTTGTAATTATGATTAGTGGTATTACCCATCCTTTTTTTCATAATCAAGAAATTGTTGCTAAGGTTTTAGATCATTCTTTATATAGAATCTAATTCAGATTTATTAGAGTCATAACATTGAGTGACTATTGAATTGGTGTGAACTTGATTTTGATTCTACTAGTGGCTATTATTTTATATCTAATTGCTCAAAAAATCATTATTCTAATTAGTTATTTGTTACATTATAGGAGGAGAGTGTATAACTGATTCTAATTAAATGTGAGGGTGTTCTAATTCGTGTGTGAAATTGTATTCAAATATGGGAGCCCATTATTGAATTATTATCCCCATAGATTATGAGGGATAAGCTAAAGATTGAGATTATTATCAATATTAATAGCTTCCTAGAATGCCAAATCTAAAGTATTGGTGGTGGTAGCTCTTCATAAGAACACTGCAATAATAGGATCTAGGGTGTTCTTGTATATTTTGAGCATCAAATTCATGTTTGGATTATACATGAAATTCAATTGAGTATACATGTTCTAGAATATCACATCAAATGACCAAATTGACTTTTTAGATTCCATCTTCATGATGGTAAAGAGCTGATATACTAGGATTGGATTAGTCACTTGTCTAAATTGTGTAAGGAATGTATTTTGACACTCATTACATGAGGTGATATAATTTTCCTATAAATTGAGATAATAATCATAAGAAGAATATTGTAGAGTAAATGGAAAAATCTTGCATGCAACAACCTCATGGATGAAATTCATTAACCTCATAGCGGGTTTGAAAGATTTGATGTATTATTCTATTGTCCTCCCACTTGAGGGGGAGAAGGTAGGAAAATACTTTTATGGATTCTTTGGTAGATCATGTTGGTCCCTAGGAATGGTAATGATAGATTTAAGTAACTAAGGTTGAGCCATAATAAGATTGATAAGTGGGATGTTTCTTATAGGAGAAGGTGTCCTAGCTCAGTGTATCTTAAGAATAATAGGTATGGGCCTAAGCCTCCTAGGATTTGACAATGGTGAAACCAAAAGGATAGCTTGGTCTCTAAACATTGTTAATCTCCTAGGTGTCTCTAGTGCAACTTTTTATAATGACTACCCATTTATTTATTTGGAAAACATAAAATAGTTGGTTCATGCCCTCTTTTTAGCATCATTTTCATATTGATGTGTGTTTTATTCACACCTCAAAATATTTAAACAAGTATCCTTTAACATTTTGGGATCTCTATGGTACAAGTTTTCACTTTGGGGCACAATTTATAGGTATGCAATTTAAACAACAAGATGATGGAATATTAGGTTGAGCCTATTGGTTGTTTCACTAGGTTTTATGGATGGATGCATGTAATCTTATAAAATTAATCACTATGCAAGTTAGATAGGTGGAGAATTATTATATGGTGGGAAGTAATCAAATAAACTCAAAAAGAGAAAGAAGGGCAAGGTATAAAAGAAGGTTCTATGTTATTGAAAGTTATCTTCTAAGAATATTTATTTTGTGGACAAGTATCTCCAAAACTAGTGTTTTACATTTATAGCTATTGCACATTTATGAAAAAGCATGGTAAATAGTCTAGGATAACAAATATAGGATGCTCAATGATCTCAACTAAATATTGTTCTTCTTGGGACTACTGTTACACACCCTTGTCTAAGAGATTATAGTTTGGACCATAAAATTGTCTAGGGTAGTTATGGATCACATTTAAAAGGCTATATCAAGATAGATACCTGTACACACCTTTGATTATCAATTTAAGCTTTACTAACTACTTAAACCAATGAAACTTATCAATATTCAATTAATATTTCACATCTAAGATTAATATTCATTGATAAGATAATTAGATTCAACCATAACATTACCACACTTTAAAATATTTGAATAAATATAGACAAATAAACTTTTAATTTAACTAACATGAAAAGGGAAGAAGAAAGAACAAACACATTTGCATGACAATAAATTTATTGATCTCTTCCTGCATATTCATCCAAAACTTAGACCCTTTAAAAAGAGGGTTCTACATGTATATAAATAACTTGGGGAAGGGGTTGTCTCATCCTCCAAGTTTAGAAACTTTTATTACATCCTAACTGACTAAATCATAAGTCTCAGTTACAAGTCATAACTTATAGATACTTCAGTCATGTGACATGTGAATATTATGAAAATAATTTAATTAATTATCATATGGATGTACCTAAAACTTAGCTATTCATTTGTAACTACTACATGAAAAATTATATGCAAATAGATTTTATCTTTAGGCTAAATTGGTTCATGCTTAATAGTCTTCAAAATTATTATTATAATTGCCATTGTGCTTGTTGTTGAGGATGTGGTGACTAGAGTTGTACTTGGTTCTAAACTCATTGATTGAACTATATTTACAATTATATTTTAACTATGAAGGGAAATTGATGTAGATGTTGAACCAAAAGGGGCTACAGTTGATGGTAGTGTTGTTATTGGTGCTATAGGTGGTGTCTGAAGAGCATAACTAGCAAGTAGCATAGACACTTATTTCTTATTTACATCCAAATCTTAGTAATATTTATATGCCTTAGCATATCGTGTACTAATAATGTTCATGTTAATAAGGTGAGGTATTTTCACCCTACCTACTTATTCCATCAGCCTTATATGGTTTATCTTGGTAGCTCAAAAGCCAACCTGAAAGACTTCTACCTCTAATACATTTTTCCTTATACTCAAATTAGATTAAAGGTCTTCCATGCTTAGTAATAATAAACTCTATTTGAAACCATCTAAGACTTACTAAATCATTTGATCAAAAGTGGCTCTAGATATTAACTTCCCTCTATTATCTTGGACTCTGATCAATTCAAGCTCAACCAAAGTTTGTGTTTCTTGCTTTTCTTATTCTACAAGCTTATTCACTAGAGCTTTAGAAGATGAAACCCAATCTTGTACCTCCTATGTTCTAATGAGATCTAAATTTAATTCATTATCTACCTCTAGAGGGGTGATCAGGTCTATGTGTTTAAATGCCTTATTGGGGGTGTATAATACCAAGAAATTCATTGTATTCACATCTACTCTAAGAAGCTTAAATAATTTGGTTATTGAATTCACATTCAGAGCTAATTGGACTCTCAAAGAATGAATTGTATCTAAAATATCATATAACCTAAGTATCACATTTTTCACATCATTTTCTATACTATGGGGAACTTGTATCACCTATTTCTACTCTCTAAGAGTTTTCTAGCTCTATTCCCTTTTATATAGCTAGGACAACCTCAATATGGGTCTCCACATAGGACTTGAGGTCCTTAATATATGGGGACTGACCCTTCTTCCAATCCTCCAAAATCAACCCTCTCATAGAAATATCTTCAGTATTTATCTTTATGAGCCTATGGACCAAGGTTGTAACTTTGTCAAAAAGTGAGCTTACCATAGGAAGCTTAGTAATATTTAGATTGGGCATCTTAGAGGCTAAATATCCTAACTCCTTCATCCAGTCTAGAAGAGTGAGATTTAAAGGATATGATGGTTGAGATTCTACTTGTGCATGCTCCTCAGGTTTAGGTTTAGGTTTAGAGGATAGTCTGGGCATTGGGGGATGAATTATTTTAGACAAATCTATGTTCCCAAATTGTGACATTGGGTGTAAAACATAGACTAGTTTTTTTAGCCCTCCTAATGGTCACTACTATTTTGGTTTGGACTTGTGTTGAATAAATTAGAGGAGAAACTAGAGGAAACAAAAATTTGAGTGATGGGTTGGCTCATGGATGGGATGGAAAGAGATATGGTTAAAGTAATGAAAACTATAATGTTGGAGACTAAATAAGTAGAGACTGTAAGAGTGAGATCAGAGGTGACAATTGGAAGAGTAGAGGTTAGATGCATGAAAAAAAGATTGACTAAAAGTGATTATATAGGAATGAAAGTGGAAATAATTGGAATATGTACAATAGAGGCAATAGGTAATTTCATCAAAGGAAAAAGGCCTAAGGGGGTAGTGAAAATAGGACCCTTACTAGATGAATCGATGGTGAAAGGCACCTTTAATTTCAGTGCTTAGAATATCAAGACCTTGGCTTGTTGTAGTTTTTCCTCATTCACCTCTTGATTTGGATCACATTATAGTATAGGTTATGCCTCCTTGAGTTAGTATATAGATGGGGTTTGAGGTCTATCCCACTTTGGTTTTCTCTAATAACATCATGTCATTCTCCCTGCTTGTAGATTAATCACCTATTGGGGAAGATGAAGGGTATTAATGATAGATATAAGGGATATTAAAGCTTCCAAAATAGGTTCCATTTATTATTCATCAAAATAATCAAAGAAAATAATCCCCATCTCTTCCCTATTTGTGTTTTCCTTTTATTAATTCAGCTCCTCTATTAGTACCTATTTAACCTTCCTCAATTTAACAACTAATGCTTAAACCAAAGGAGTTTGTTCCTCTTCCTCTTATGTTGGAGTAGGTATTTATTCTATCCCTTGATATTATTCATGTTATTGAGTCACCAATCGATGTTGGGGATATTTTTCCTAGTCCAATGGTTTTTGGTATGGCTTACCAGTCTAGAAGTTAAAGGATCTCCATCTTCCTAGTGGTGAGATCCTAAATTTTGCTTGAATGAGTGTGAGGGAGGTGTTAAGTTATATTACCCTTAATAATTACTCCCTTAAACTCATTATAATTTCTATTTATTTTACTTACTCATCATCTTTGGCATTAAGAAATAGGAAGTCATGATCAAATGACTCATGTTTATATGAGAGGCTAAGGATGTGGATCTTTTGTTGGACTTTCCCATGGGGGTTCCTATCCCTATGGGTTAGAGTAGCTAATGAATATGCTTTCCTTAAATTTATATATTCCCTAAATTACCTCTTTATGGTGTACTAAATCCTCCTAAGAATGATATGGGAGCTATGAAAGGTACCTTTCTTATTCTTTATCAGCTCCTCATCTATACCATTCCATATCTAGAATGTAATTTCTTGTTTAGCCACCTCATTAGGAATAAACTTGGGAAGATGAAAAGGATCCAAATTATGACCATAAATCATGATAATGGTGTAAATAGGGTAGTGCCAGTAGTCTCCCACATTAGAAAGTGTTTTGGAAACGGTTGGTGAAATCCTATCCAGAGGTTGATCATGATTGGCCATCTATGCTTGAGAGAAGAGGTCCTCTATAATTATGGTGATGTTCTTAACATATGAGTAGATGTGAAAAAAATAGTAATAGTTTTTTTATCAATAATACCTCATGAATGCCTCTCTATAGATGCACATGATAATTATTTTGTTATTGATGTAACATAGATAACTACTATCTATAATTCTGCCCTTGAAGAATAAGCCTCAGAACAAGTACATACATAGCATGACCTATGACTTAGTCTATGCATAGTGAAGGGCCTATAAATTAAATGGGAGTAGGTCCTTTACTATATTTTTTTCTTCAATCAATATGTCTTATTCTAATGAAAATGAATCTACATTCTATACAACCTCCCATAAAGTCACATAATTAGGATAGAGGCTATCGAACATAGTTGCATCAAAATTAGTGTCTAAGTACTCAATAGAGTCCTTGATGGAAAACTTGGAGGGTGTTGAGGGTCCCTTGTATGACCTAGATGAATATTACATGGATGTTTGATGGATGTCATTATGATTCAAGCTTTTAAAAATGGTGGGCACTAAACTAAATTATGTGAGTTGCGAGTCATCCTAGTCACAACTAAGGTTTTTGATATCATAGAAGATAAATTTTCTCAAAATATTTAAAATTGAATGAGATGAACTCGATTGAGGGCTTGATCTTATATTTTTCTCATTAATTTCCAAATCATGTGAAATTAATCACCAATGTCTATGAGTTCATCACCTTCATTTAATTTGAACTTGACCACCCATTCCTAGTACATGCCACATATGATGTTTTGTCATTCAGGGTGTCACAGTGTTGACTTTACCATTTTAGAATTTATCATTATATGGTTGAGTCAAACTTTTCATTAGATCCTAAAATACCCCAAAAATCCAAATGATCTTCAAATAAATTCATTCCAAAAGAATTTGTTTGAAAGCTACCAAAAGAATTGTTCTTGAAGACTAAACACTCTTCAAAAAGATTATAGTTAGGGTGTAAGTTATCTGATAGAAAGTTCCCAAAGATAAAATTTCCAAATGAAAGCTCTCAAATGAAAGTTGTTGAATGAAAACCTTCTAAATAAAATTTGCCATCTAGAATAAAGTGTCCAAAGAGAAAGTTTCTAAATGAAATCTTCCAAAGAGAAATTTCTTGAAGACTAATTACAAAATAAAACCTTCCAAAGAAAAGTTATCGACCAAAATAAAGTTCCCAAATAGAAAGTTAATAAAGAATAAACACTCTTCATAAATATTATGGTTCAGGTAGAAGTTATGGCATAGAAAGTTCCTAAAGAGAAAGTTTTTGAATGAAAGCTCCCAAATGAAACTTGCCAACTGAAAACCTTTCGAAGAGAAATTTTATGATGTGAAAGCTTTGGATGAGAAAATTTATCTGAATAAAATTCTTTCAACATGAAATAATCCAAATAAGCCAATCTGAATACCTATCCTTCAAAGCAATTTTTCCTAAATTTCCATTAATAAATTAGTTTGAAAAAATCATTTCAAATGGAAAATAGGTGGACCTTAACAAAATTCCATGTTCATAACTCTTATATTTTATAGATAATAATAACCAACACAAACACATACATACCTAGATAAAATATGTCTTCTAAAAACTAAGGGGGTCCTCACTTTTCAAATAAAAAATACAAGGTGGGGTGTGTTGAATACAACATGTGTGACTAAAACTATCAATCTTCATTTATTACCAAATCATTATACATTTCATTATGAACCAATATTCCATTTCCAACTTAGGCCATTTATCTTATTCCTATCATTATTTACCCCTATTGGCTGCACTTTCCATTATAGAGACCGTGAATACATCTTGTCTTGAAGGTAAGAAGAAGTAGAATCAATGACCAATGAATATCAAAACAACATTATTAGAATCCAAATTAGTAATAAGTTTTTGACAGATCAACTATTTAGAAGGGGTGTGGGCTAACAACTTCAATGATTCACTCTTATGGTTATATCATATGTTGATCAAGATGTGCATCTACACATCAATAGGAATAATATAACCTTTTATCTTGCCTTTTCCATTTTCCATTTCCCTTTCAATTTACCTTGGCTTTCCATTTACCTTGTCTTTCCATTTTCCTTTCCCTTTCCCTTACTTTACCATCCTTTTGTACCTTGACATACATTTGAACTACATTGACTTGAGGTCCTTTAGGACTATGTAGGCAAAGCTCAATTTCTATTGAGGTTAGCTTAGTCACCCCTAAGACATGCTCTCACAATTTTTTGAACAACCTAAGCCAATGCTTTCTCCATTTTCCAAGTCACCATAATGTGCATTATTCACTTGAAATAAATACATTATTACACCCTTGGTTTAAGCCATGCTCTCACCATTTTTGTGAGTTGGACCATTTGGTATCTCATCATTATCCATCAATTTGAGGTGATTATAAAATTCTAAAAAACATCGGTAAAATATCTATAAAATCATAAAAATCATAAAATCATGAAAATTGGCTTATAATCTCCTCACAAGATATAAAGTCATCAATTTTTTTTGGGCTAGACCATCTTATTTATTATTTATATTTATAGACACCTTGGTCTTTTTACTCCCAATTCTGGGAGAAATACATCATCTTGATGTCTACATAGACTTTTTAAGTAGCACTTGGATACATGGGGTATCTCGAGTTAGCTCAATTGTACTTTTTCTTCTATTTTGACCACTTCTTTGCCTTAAGGATCTTGGGAATCCTACACTATTTCAAAATTGACCACTATTCCTTTAGTTTCGTCATCCTTATTTCCCTTATCTGTATACTCTCATAATTTTAAGAGTCATAATTATGTTCATTATTCATTTAAAGTAGATACATTACTGCACCATTTGGTTTTTTTTTGCTCTCATCATTTTGCAAGACCATTCCCATATTATTATACACCACAATCATATTTTATTATCATCAATTTTATTCTATACCATATCCCAAGAGAATTACATTTATATTGAAGTTCATTTTGGATCTTGTATCTATGGAACTATGTATGCAACATCCACTTGCCTATTGCACCTGGAGTCAACTTAGCTAACCATTCCTTTTCTTCTTTCCCCCCATTATTTATTTATTTATTTCATTATTTCTTATAGCATAGGGGATATGTTTATCATATTATTTGTGTCATTATTTACCTATGGTATAGAGCTATCCTTCTACCCATAATCTTAGTGTTATTGAATTAGTGTAGTTGTTACCTAGCTTAAAGGTCACATTGTCACCAAGCATAACACCTCTATTATACATACATGCACAATTTGCTTTCTATTTGTACTAACATTATGATTAACCATTATTTTTGTATTGGTATATTTAGCTTCATAGACATGCATACTAATTGATTGATTGTTTTATCTTATTGTTTTTTATTTTTTACATTTTACTTATTAGGTTGTTAACTTGTTTTGAGTGTTGTGTTTGAATACATTTTGGAAACCTTTTGAGTCTAGCATTAACTTGGGCTTGAATTTTTTATGTTTGTATTTAAATTTTTTTATATATTTTTTATGTTTTGGTATATTCTTATTCCTAATTAATTCTTGATGATTCATATCTTGATTTTGAGTTGGTTACATTTTGTATTTGAAACCTCTTTTTCTTTTTCTTTGTTTTATTTGTTGTTCAAAATTTTTACAGATTTGGTTTTGGTATTTTTTATTATTATCTTTAGTTGTAAATATTCATCATTGAATAATTCCATTCATAATAAAATAAAATTTTATTATAGTTTATTCATACTTATGATGCATAATTTCATTTACCAAAGTAAACACCAAGTGCTCCAAGTCTAAAAGTCAATATGATATAAAAAAACACTCTAAAAACATTATCCTACATATCCAATACCTAAATAAGATATCATAAACATAATTGAACATTGTTACATCTTTATTTTATTCTTTTTTCCTCATTACATTTTATCCCACTTCTAGGATAACTACATTGGCATGAGGTCCATCTGGGCTATGTAGGCAACACTTGGATATACAGTGTATCTTAAGTTAGGTAGACCATCCTTGTCATCCTTATTTAATTATTATTCATATCCATATTCTTCAAATCCAATCTCATCATTTTTCAATCCTTAGTCAATCTTTGTATGACTGGTATGTCTTCTCTTTCATCTCTTTGCACATCCTTGCATGCATGGTTGTTTATGGCTTCTTTATTTTTTGAAAAGTCATTAGACCATTGCACCTATGTTTACACCTATTAATTTTTTATTTATGAAAAAGGTTATATCCTTGAGATATTATTTCCAATTTTCCCTACTAGGGCACAATATTTAGACCAATCACCAATCCAATCATCCCTACTAGGGCAAAATCAATTGTCACTAGTCAAAATCAGCCCTCTTGGGGAAAAATCAATTTATCAACTGATCAAATATACTATGTTGGGGTACATTATTAATTTATTGACCTCATTTCTTTAAATCAAATATATTATTTTGTTTTTATTATAATTCTAAGCTTGATAGCTTTTGCCTTTATTTCAGTAAATCAAATTATGTAACTTGTTTTGGGATTGATCATTCCCTTAGCCCATAACATTTTACCTATTTTGGGTATGTCATAATATGCCACTTCTATTTTTGAATGAATTATTCCCACTTACCCCTATCCTAGGTCCCATTATATTTTATTATATTTGATCATTGGGAATCAATGCATGCAAGCATTATCTCATAAACATTTAATCTCATCCATGGGTTAATTTCACCCTTTCTTTCTTTTCAAGAGTCCATCCCTCTCTTTCATCCACACATGCCCTCTCAATGGGGCATCGCGGGTCACTAATTATTTATTCAATCATTACCTTACAACTTCTTCTTAATTACTTTTTTATTCTTTGAAAATCCATTACTTCAACCAAATGTCTCGTCATGCCTTTTCAAACAGGGAAAAAATGTAGACATCCAATTCTTATCATTGTTATGATAAAATTGAAAATTTGATTAACATCCCACAAAAATTCACAATATTAACCAAAATCACTAAAATAATCTAATTCATCCACACCCATCACATGTAGGTGTCAATTTGAGCTCATGTATCCCTCAATGGAGCAATATATTTTATGAAAGTGTTATTTTCTTCCAATTTACTTTGAGTTAAATTGAGACTAAGAAAAATGATGTTCTAGACCACTAAAATCCTCTAATTCATTAGCATACATCATATTCATGTGTTGATTCACATCTAAATTATCCTAATTAGGATAATTTACTATACACAATCATCACTTTCCTCTAATTCAACTCCATTCAAATTATGACCAAATAAATTAACATTTTTGACCATTTTGATTAAACATGCAACCAATTTCCAAGAATTAAAAAAAATAAGTAAAATCCATTAAGCAAATAAAATTAGATTAAGAGTTTAAGTGTAAAATCCATGAAAATTTATTGAATATATATTGTTACAAATTCATAAATCAAAATATCTAGGCCATGATATCATCGAAAGAGTATCAAGAATCAAGAATTAATGGAGATAAATATTAGTTTTAAGTTCACCTATGCCTCATCAATTATCCCTTGTTCCAAAATATTAATTACTTTATCCTTTAAAATTAAATTAATACTTGGCCACACATCTTGATCTCAATATGGATAGTCACGGTTGATTCTCAAAATTTCTAGAAAACTATGAATACATGAGCCACCATAAACCAACCACTAAGCTTTTTAGTGAAAATAACTTATGAAAAATATTGTTATAAAGAGCTTCATGAATTATTCCAAATTGACCAATCAAAAAACCAAATCCATTGGTTCTAGAAGAGATGATGAAGGTGCTTTCCAAACTACATTGACAAAGACTTGGAGCACCAAATCTAGGCACAAACACATTTATGTATTGTCTTTGAAGGAGAGTGACTATGGGAGGATATTTCTTGTCTTGATTTCCTCATTAGTTTATTGATTTAATTTACATCACCCCTTGAGGGAGTGGGATTATAATGTTAGGTTATCTATGATTATTATTGGTTTTCATTACTAACACATGAACTAACCTACTTTGTAATCATGCTCTACACCCATCTATTACATTTCTAGGTGAAGAATAAGGTGATGTAACTGATGCATAACTGGTTAATTTGTATAAATACTTCAATTTACATAATATTGTCTCAAATGTGAAGGTAAGGATATGTTAAGGTTAACATACCCCCATTTCTAAAAAATGGGACCCTTGTATTAAATTTGGAAAATTTATCTTAAGAATTTAAAATTCACTTGATTAAAATACCAGTAGCATGTTTGCATATTATCTTTATTTGAATATCATCCATACATGGTTCTCATTTGGATTGATTGACATATTTTCAAATGATCATTATTTTACCCTTTATAATGTTTCTAATGATTGTTTTCTATGTTTTTGTATTGTAGGTTAAATGGAATCTCATTTGGGAAAGAACATGCTTAGGGCTTTGTTCTTCAATGTTAAATTGATCTTTTACTAATGTTTGGTCTATCAAAGATTAATTCAATCTATTTTAAGTCATATTAAAACCATAGTCTAATGTTTTAATCTAGGTCCCTTTTGAATTAAATTTAAATCTATGAAAGAAAAATTTATGTGGTAACAATTATATATGTGGTGGACTTAGTTTAATTTTTATCCTAAGGCTTGGTCATGTTTTCTAACATGACCAAATGTTAGTCTAAAAATATTATGCTTGGTCCCTTTATGTACCATGACCCCTTGTTATATTTTGTTATTGTCATGGTCTAGATAATAATATGGCTTTTTGTTATGTTTCAAGCTTAGCCTAAAGCCTTATCCTAAAGTTTTAATTGCATTTATTAATACAACAAAAACCTTAGGCTAAAACTTTCTACCATGTATTTTATTATTCATAGGGTCCTTTTATTATGTTTTGAAACTTATTTTAAAGATTTTACCCTAATATTTTATCATATTTATCAACATGAATAAAACCTTAGTCTAAAAATATTTAACCTGAGTTCCCTATAGTTTTTGAGCCTAACTTAAAATTTCATATTATCTGCAAGATCGATGATATTTATTTTCTTAAGCAAATATGATCCAAAGATGTGAGATCGACATTAAAAATTCAAAGGAATCAACAAAAAATCAAGCAAGTAACAAGTGTCAATCTCATAGCTCATGATTAAGGCTCGAACATATCCTCAAAGATTGATGATATGTAACTAAGCATATACATTCTGATTGATGGTGCATATCAAGTTAAACATTTAATAGAGCCCAAGGACAAGTGAGAAAGTGAAAAGTGTCACAATTTTAGTGAAGGAATAATGAGCATCCAATGGCATTCCACCCCTCAGATCCATAACTAATGGAGCACATTGATTTAGCCAAACAAGATCTAATGGTGTATGATGAAGGTTGAAAAGTAAAAATACATAAGAAATAACATGGAGATTTAAAGTGGCATAACCACAAGACACAAATTAAATCTTGATCATCTTTCAAAGATCGATGGTATGTGGATGAGCATACACATTCCAATCAATGATCCATAGAGAAAAGAGCATAATCTAATGGATCAAGATTGATAGAGTGTATTCATTTGGGAAATGATGATATAATGGTATGAGATAAATGTTGACATTTCAATGAAGCTCAGAGAAAATGCAAAAGTGACAAGTGTCACAACTATGTGGAATATGACAAAGCAACCAATGGCATTTGATTCCTTGAATCAAGATCAATGAGCCACATTGATCTATGCAAATAAATCCAATGGTGTGAGGCAAGGTAAAATTTTCAAAAGGCCTAGAACCAATAAAATATTGACACATGTATAAACATGATAAATGGTCATATTTTAAATATTAATGAATAGGATGCCATGGTGATGCCATATCAAAACCACATAAGCATAATATGCCAAGTCAAACATTTTGTGAACCTAAGAAATGCAAAGGTATAAATACATGATCCAAATAAAAGTTAGGGCATGAAGCTCACCATTTGAAATAGATACCACCATTAAAGCACTAAGAATACCTTTAAAAAATCCTATCAAGTATGAGAACCCTAATTCAACACGGTGCTCATTATGACCTAGCCAAGGAAAGTTGAATTATCAACTGTGTGAGAACAATTCAATCTAGAGCTAAAGTGTAATCTAATAGAAACTAATTTATAAAAATTCATAGACATTATATCCTAAAATAGTGTTTCTATAGAGGATGTGGAACTTTATTTTATCTCATATTTATAAGGAGGAGTTTTCAAAGACATAAAGTTAAATACCACTTCTCTAAATATAAGGGACAATAATTGGTTGATATTGTTCTAGACCATTAAGAACCAAAATCCCATCATAAGAGAAGAGTAGAAGAACATGTTTGTAAAAATAAGGTACTACAATATAGTCACCATCTAGATGATAGGCATATACTACGCAGCTACAAAACTCAAGGTACTACATTGCATAGATATCCTTAGTCCAATTTTGAAAGATGGAAAAATAGATAAGGGCATGATTGTTCATAAATGTAGTTTCAATAATATTACTTACATTTATCCCATAAATTTTGAGAACTATTATAAATTTACTAAACCCTAAGTAGACCTAATCATAATCATCAAATGGGCTAAATAAAATGATTTAAAGAACACCCTTTCCCTATGGCTATATTCTAGGAATGAAGTGTTTTCAGACTTCAATAGCAATATATCCATTGGTTAATTTAAACCTAGAATAATGATGATCATTAAAATGATGAATAGATTGTGTGGGAACTCAACCACTACATATGTAGATAAAATTTGGGTCCCCTTCGTCTATTTCATGGTTGATAAATAAGTCACCCATCCTCTTGGTGAAATAATCAACACTTTTTTGAGTAGACAATTTTTTACAATCAAGAAGAAGAGTAGAACTCAATTTCACATGATGTCATACCTTCTAGATTCCCTTATTTCTACAAAAAAAATTCCCAACCTTAGGGAATGGTCACCTGATAAGATGCAAACTATCTCATAGTAATAATCCAGGTTACATATCTTTAAGTACAAGGATCACATCCAATTCATATGTGATTATGTCTATCCTGCCCTTAATGAGGCCATAAAAAGGATCCAAATGATGAGGATTGACTCACTAATAAATAATAATGTTGAATCCATGAGGGACATATGGTTATATCTTGATTATAAAATCATCAAGATTTAAGGGACCCAATACATCCCACTCAGGATACATATCCATGTACAAACCAAGCTAGTAGAATAAGAAGTGGCTTATCAAATATACAATGGAATAGATGGTATTTATAAGACCAAAAGGAAGGTGATGCTATACACTATCCCCATAACCATTGGTAGAATTATGTTTACAGTATGGGATAACATTGAAGCTGCTTCAAAACATAGGACTTCCTTCATTCTTTAAATTGATGAGCTAAGGTAGAGGGATAGCCATAGAAGGTATAGGGATAATTTGAAGGCCAAAATAATAAATTTACCTTATGATCATTATCATGGTCCTTTTGACCCCATATACATAAAATCCTCTTCATTCTCTAAAGTCAACATTAGATTGAAAAGGCACAACATCAATTTAGAATCTAGGATGTAGAAGGAGGAAAAGGGAGGAAATGATAGATGGAAATTGGGGACAAGGTAGTACCATTTACTAAGTGGTGAACCTTATATACCTCCACCAACTTAATTAGTCATTACCCAAATAGAGACACAAGTTAAATATAGGCCATAAGAGAGAAGGCCTGATGAGATTGCATCTTCTTTAGCTCAAGTAGAATAACAAGTACCACTAGTAGAGGAGGTTTATATGGTAGAATTAGACCTTTGTGAGACAATTTAGATGATTTAAAAATTATATAATTGGCCTATAAATTAGATGATGATGATGATATGGAAGAATTAAAGGAAGAAAAGGTGAAACAAGTATTGGATCTAGTTCCTGTGGATCCCCCTAAAAGAAAAGTTGAGATGGCCATGGTCCCAATAAATACTAAGAAGCCTACAATGAATTTTAATCATCCTTTGAGTGAAGTAAACCTATATAGTAAATAAAATTTGATTCATGGTCCAATCATTCTAGAATGGTTCATTTATGATAAAATATAGAAATTACCTACAACAAAACACCCTTGGGCAATGATGAAGGCCATCAATATCCCAATGCATGTAGAGGTCAAGCCATGGATCTTGGATCTAAAAAATGAAGATGAAATAAGGATGAATTCTCTAGGAGAGTCAATTGAAGCACAAATGGAGACACCAACTCCAAAGGTGACATAATCTATAATTGTTGTCAAGTTTGACCCAACAAATTCTATTTTATAGAGGGTAATTGAGAAGAAGGTCATGATTGGTGGAGAGGATTTACATTCCAAAAAGTGGAACCTTTTTTTTGGATTTAATCCAATTAAAGGACAAAATATTGGTGAGGACCCAATATTTGAAGAAATTTTTCTTCAAATGGCGTAAGCTCAATAGAGAAATTTCAAACAATTATCAAAGGAATCTTGAAATAAAAGAAGAATCTAGAAAGAACAATAATATTATCAATTATAGAAGACTAGTTTAAGAATTTTGAAGACACCATGGTTGATTTTTTCAATTTCTTAAAGTTAATTAGGGCTAGGCAGGATGCAACAAATAAATAAAGTACTATGGCTATAGGTTAAGTTTCCCAATGGTAGGCTTCAAGTTATCAAGTGAAATATTTGATCAAAGCTTTAACCAAGAACCAAATCCTTGAATTCAAAACAATTAGCCTAGCCCACCTTAATATGGATATGGATATATTAGTGGATAAAATCAAAGACTTGAATAACTGATCCAAGCAAATGGAGGACATTGCTAAGGATCTCAAACAATAAGAAGACACGATGTTACACATATTGGATATATTGATCAAAAAACCCACCACACTTAGTCCATTGGGCCTTATCACTAATGAGGAGTTGAAATACATAACTACACAATTCATGCAAGAAGTGAGAAATCAAGGACAAGGGAAGACAAGGGTTGATAACAAAAATATCATGGGCTTACTTTTATCATTTGAGGAGAAGGTAGGAGATGTCAAAAATATCAAGCAAGCATTGGAAAGAGATGAAAATGATATTAGGTGCCTAGAGGATCAAGAAAGAGAACTATTCATGAGACTTATTTTTGACCTCTATCTTATTAATGAGAAAAATTAAAAGATGAAGATCTTATAGGGAAGGGAAAAAATGCAATAGCATGAGGGTCTAATAGTCAACCCAATTGACTTAGGATATTCTATTATGTAAGAATATTGTATAATATTTGAAAATATAATATTATTTTTTAAAGGCATGTGTAACTTGTAAAGCACGTTACCTATTATTTAGTCATTATAAAGTGTCCAAATAAATATAAAATGATTGTAAAAGGATATCTATCCTTATCACTTGACATAATTATCTATCATACCTCATGAATTATCTATATAAAGAGGTATTGTCAATTGTAAATGGGGGGGGGAGGAGTTTTTGAGCCAAAACTATTCTATAAATTTTAAGAAAATTAATATAAGCAAGAAGTTATACAATGTTTGTCCAAATTTGCTTTTGTGAATTGCTATAATGGCTTCTCTCTCATTTCTATGGTTTGAATCTCAGATATGAATGGTCTTTGTGAATTCTGGATGTGCATCTTTAAATACAGAGTTTCTAATTTATGTTAAAGCTAGATTAGTTGAAAGTTTTATGGTTTAATTCATTTTATTTACTCTTATTGTATATGTGTTAATATTTTTTGCATGCAGGGGTGAACCTTTAAAGTGAACCTAGTACTTATTTGCATTATTTCATACTACTCTTAGATGTTGGTTTGATGTGTGATAGGATTTGAGCTTATGCTAATTCATGTCATATATTGGTTAAATGCATGTTTAAATGAAATTTAAACTTTCTCATAATGTTTAGGTTAAATATCAGCACCATATTTCTTCCCTACCTTACCCTTCCTTTTGATCTTTTTTATCAATTCACCTTAGATTAGATTTATTGTGAATACTCATCTTAGTTTAGCTTTAGACTTAGGTTTTGAGAATAATTCAATTTAAATATAATAGGCTATCTTTGAAATCAAAGTTCAACTATTAATCCATGGTGGCTCCAAACCACCAACTAATACAAAATTGTAAAATAGTCCACTTGTTCTACCCCTACTCCACCAAAGACAATAAGATTATTATAACCTACAACTCATGAATTGGATTTTATGAATTTAAAAATGAGTAGTGTTTCTTAAACACTAAGAACCATCCATGATACACTTTTAGGCATCAATAGGGAATGTGTTATACTAGCACTAAAGGAGGGCCTTAGTTATATTTTTGTAAATTTGAAACATATTTACTAATTTTGGTGAAAGATCAGTGTGTTCTTTGCATATTTGTGTTTATTTTAGCATATTTTTTTTAAGATAATTGATCTTAATGCTTTTAGACTAGTATTTGTGCTTATTTAGATAAAGATAGATATTACTTGAAGGTATATGATAAATTGTGGTAAAGATAGCTTAAGATCTATGAATCCAAGGCATTTGAGGTTAGTAATAGTAGTTTTTTTGAAAGATTGATTGGATATTTACAAATTTGAGTTTATTTGAGCTTGAAATGTGTAAAGATCACTCATACCTACATATTTGGACATATATTTAAGATAAATTAGTTAAATATTGATGTCCTTTGTCATTTTAAATACAAATTTGTGCAAAATTTTCTTAATGTGTGAAGTTAATCATTATTCTTTGCAAAGATAAGATTTACACATCATATTTCAAACAAGGTTCAAAACTTTCAAGCTATAATTGCCAAGGATAAAGACC
Organism: Torreya grandis; assembly: GCA_037957365.1. Classification (NCBI taxonomy): domain Eukaryota; kingdom Viridiplantae; phylum Streptophyta; class Pinopsida; order Cupressales; family Taxaceae; genus Torreya; species Torreya grandis. The sequence goes on from JARHVA010000104.1 coordinate 3,504,996, forward strand.
AAGTCATGTTTAAAGACACGGGTTCCTGTTATATCATTAGAAGTTCACAAGAGAGCTAAGCAAGACAAAGGTAAGAATAGACTTTTAAAGTATATACTAACTTGACTAGTTCAGGATGCTCCTATGTTTAATCCCTATCAAGGTATGGATTGGCTAGGTTGTTCTTAAATCAATATGTCAAGTGTGGTAGATGACCTTCCTCATAATCCTAAGAATTATTTGCTCAATTTTATTCCTAATGGTGTTGTAACTATTAAATAACACATTAAAAGTTTCTAAATTACTTTAAGACTTTTGAATGTTATTCATGAATATGTAGTATGAAAATTGTTTCCATTTACTTTCAAAGATGTTGAATATTAATGGTTCCTTAATCTTACTAAAAAATACATAGCCAATTGGAATGATTTTATTAGTTACTTTAAAGATCAGTTTGGAAAAATCACTAGTCCTTGTGTCCTTTACCAACAATTTATCACAGTTAAAAGGGATTAAAATGAGCCCATAAGAGCCTTTAATACTAGATTCCAAAAAATGTTTAGTAAAACCATAACTCTTCACAAACCTGATGAGGCTTTAGCCTTAGAGATTTATAAGGATTCCTTAGATCCCATTACTTTTGTGTTTGTTAAAATATCTACTCAGGTCATTACTACAATAGCCTTAGCTTATGCTAAAGCTATAATCATTAATGATCAGATGTAATCCCAGGGCCAAATGTCATACAATATTCCTAACATTAGTCCAAATTTTCCTATTCTTAATGTCATTCCCAATGCCAATCAAAATATGCCTACCTTAAATTAGCTTCTAGTTCTGAACCAATTTCTTTTGAACCATGCACACCTATGTCAAAACTTGGGATTCTTGAACAATATTGCATGTGGATCTCATCCACAATACCAAAGATATCTAGTGCCTATAGTTGGTAGTAATTCACAAGTGCATAATTTTAAGACACCCAAGAATGAGAATGATTTTATCTTGAATATGGTTCAAAAGCTAAGCACTAATTTCCTTTAGCTATAAAAGTAAGTTAGCAATATTGGGGAAAGCTCTAACATGAAATTCTCTTTCCAAATATTCAATATGACTTCAAATAGGTTTCAAAATAAAAACAATAGTCATAATAATGGTTCATCTACCAATAAGAATGTGCTTGACATAAATCTTAGTGATGTTGCCTTACCAGATTATTGTAGAGTTCATTATACTTTAAAATATGGTGAATTAGATTGTCTATAATTTTACAATGCTTTTGAAGCTTTTCAATAAGATTTAGATAATTTTGAATTTTACCTAATAAAGATAATGGTATAGGTACCTCAAGTTCTTCAAGGTCATCTAAATCTTTTGATTCAACTCTCATGGTGGAAATATTCAAATTTATATTTCAAGAAGAGAATGAGCCTAAGGATATCTTTGAGGAGATTCATGATTTTAAGTAGTATCTAAAGAAGACCTATCCTCTAAGGAATAGGGAGTAGAAATAACCTTTTACTACCTCAAATCCACCAAATAATTTTGACACTCCTCCTACTACTACATTATACAACAATCCAGAGCCTCCTAAGGGAAGTATCTCTAAACCTAAGTTTGATACATCTAATTCTTCTAGTAGGACTAGATATAATATAATAGAGGAATGAAAAATATCAAAGCTAACATTAATTTGCATAAATTGACTTAGATTACATAATAAATGGATTTTTTTGTTGGAATCTCTATCTAAAAATCCTAGCAAAACACAAAAGGCTACACATGCTAACATTACAATACACAAAAGTAAGGTAGATGTTCCACCTTTCTTGATTATAGTTAGAATATTTGGTAATAATATACATAATTGTTTATTATATTTTGGTTCATCTAAAAATATCATGCCCAAAGGTATTTGTGAATAACCTGGTTTGACCCCAATTAAATTTGATAGAGTGGTAACTCAATTAGATAAATCAAGAGTCAAAGTAATGGGTGAATTATTGAATGTTCACATGCAAATTTCTTCTGAACCAAGGATCCAATAGTTCATTGGAATCCAATTGGTATACATCACTAACACTTATTGAATATTTTTGAGTAGAGATTGGATAAAATCCATAAATGTTTAAATTTCAACTAATTGATCACACATGTTGTTACCCTAAAAAGGAGTTCCCAATCAGATTAGGATAGAGAGGGAGCCCAAGATGAAGCATATGATCACTAAGTATAATGAAACCAATGAGGGGTTTAATATGGTTAACTCAGATCTAGGTGTTTACACTCTTGACACCCTAAAGGTATGTAACTCTAAAACTTCTCATGCTATGCCTAGATTATGGAAGTTGTATTTTGATGGTGCTAGATGTAAATTAGGTTCTAGAGTAGAACTGGTGTTAATCAATCCCATTGGGAAAGAATATAATTCCTCTTACAAACTCTAATTCCCATGCACTAACAATATTATAGAGTATGAAGCACCTATTCTTGGATTACAATTTTCAATCAAACATAAGGTCAAAGAACTATTATTTTTGGGTGATTTAAAACTAGTAGTTAATTAGGTTAAAATTAAATATAAATGTAAATTATCATATATTTATAAGTATAAGTTTAGAGTATGGGACTTAATTGAGTGTTTTGATGATTTTAACATTATGTCAATCCCTAGGGAAGAAAATAAGGTTGTTGATAAACTTACTTCAGTTGTAGACAACCTTATGCCTAATCAAATTTCTAAATTACAAAACCTTACCATTGAATTAGTCCCCTATCCCTTAGTTCTAGATAACGTAAAACCTCTACAAGTATTCAATGATTATCAATAGATCATAGACTTTATGACTAGCTTAGGAGTATTTGAGGCTCACATCATTAATGAGGTTAATGCAAATACCCTTGATGATGACAAAGTTGAAGGCAAAATTGATGACAAGGTCATTCAATTTAATGACAATAAAATATTTAAAGGAATGCTCACCTTAGAAAGACTATTTGATTTAAACAAACTAGTTGAGGATTTTAAGATTCCCAAAATATATGGGAAGGACTACAATGCAATTGACCTGGGTTCCCAAGGTCAACCTCAAGCTAGTGAACATTGGTATAGATTGTATAAGTATTGAAACTAGTAGATCCAAAGATTTTATAACCAAGTATAAATATGTAATATCATGTTCCTATGATGACTTGAAGGTATTTGATCTTAAGTTCATAACCCACACCATACCTTTAACGGAAGATTGCAATCCATTTAGGCAAAAATAAAGGCTAGTCAACTGTGTCCTAGAACTAATGATATACAAAGAAGTAAAGAAGTTACTAGATGATAAGATAGTGTTTCCCATTATACACTCCACTTGGGTATCTAACTTATTACCAATTATGAAGAAAAATAGTGAAATTCAATTGTTCATTTACTTGAAAAATATAAATAGATCATCTAAAAAAGATAATTACCCATACCTTATCTTAACCACGTAATCCACATTGTTTTCGGTTATAATATGATGTCTTTTATTGATGGATGTTTAGGGTATATGTGCCATTGAACAAATAAGATAGGATGAAGACTGAAATTACTACTACGTGGGGCACTTTTTCCTACTAAAGAGTGCCCTTTAGATTAATCAATGCAAGTGCAACCTTTCAAAGAGTAATGCATCATGAATTCCAAGGCCTCATAGGTAATTTAATTATTATATACATGTATTATTTGATTATATTTTATAAAAATAAGTATGACCAAATTATACACTTGCAATAAGTATTCAAGAGATATAGAAGGTATGAAATCTCCCCCAATCCCAAGAAAATCATATTTTGTGTAATTGAGGTAATTATATTAGGACATGCCATAACCAAGGAGGGGATTTATATATACCTAGATAGATTAAATTTAATATCAAATATATAACCCCCTAACATTAAGAAGTAATTGAAGTCTTTCTTTATTAAAATCATCTTTGTAAGAAGGTTCATTTATGGTTTTGTAGAGATTGTGAAGCCATTGAAAGACATGTTGAAGAAAGATGTCAAGATCACATGGAATGAGGAGACCAAGTAAGATTTCAAAGACATCAAATAATCAATTGGATAAGCTCATATACTAATAAGTCCAAATTTCACTAAAGATATCTATATTTATTCTTTTGCCTCTGATCAAACAATAGTTGTTGTTATGACTCAGAAGATAGATAAGTGTGATCACTCCATTTATTTCATGATTACTAACCTATTTTTTTTTAGTTAAAATATTATTTTATTGAAAAAACAAGAATTTGATTTATTCAAGGTAGTAAATAAATTTAGATACTATATCCTTAGAATTAAAGTGCATGCAATTCTGCCAGACCTTACCACTAAGCTAATGTTGAGTCAATGTGAACTTGGAGAAAAAAGATTTATATGGATGTCTATCCTTCAATAATAGGATATAGAGATGAAGACTACCTAGTTGGTAATATGTTAAGGTTTAATTTAGTTGATTGCTAATACTAATCCAAAATTGAGTGTTATGCAGGTTGATCAAAAAAGCTTTCAATCCAATGATTGGTATGCTCCCATTGTTCATTTGATAATCAATGGATATTATCCTTTAGGGTTAATTAGAGAGAAAAAGAGATATTTAAGTCTCAAGTTATCCCATTTCCTAATCAAGGATGGAGTATTTTATATAAATAACTTTGAAGGCATCTACCTAAGGTGTGTTTCCAAGAAAGAGGTAGTTGAGATCTTGAGTACTTTCCATTAAAATGTTAGAAGTGGACATCCATATAGAAGGAAAAAAACCCACAATATCCTTAGTGTTGGTTACTACTGGCCTACTATCTTCAAAGATACTCACAAGCATGTGAGGGAATGCCATTCATGTCAAGCCTTCAAAATTGAAGAGCCTAAGGCAGCCATGCCATTAAAGCCAGTGATGATTGATAAATCATTTACCTAATGGGGATTGAATTTTATGGGGGTCATCAACCCCAATTTTTTATAAGGTCATTAGTATGTGCTCACTGCTACTGAATATTGCACAAGATGGATTAAAATAGTGGCAATAAGATAATGCAAGACTAAAGAGGTGATCAAATTCTTAGAATAAAACATATGCACAAGGTTTGAAACACTAATATCTCTAATATATGATAATGGATCTACCTTTGTGTCAATTAAAATAACTAAGTGGGCATATGATAATGACATTTTTCTCAAGTTATCATTAACCCATTACCCCTAAGACAATGGAGTAGCCAAATCAACAAATAAGAACTTGATGAAATCCATAAATAAGTCTGTAGTTAGTACATGAAGAACATAGCACAAGATACTTAAGTATACCCTTTGGGTAGATATAATAAGAGTTAAACAAGCTCTCAAGGCATCACCATTCTTTATAGTATATGGTCAAGACCTATATTCCCCATTATACTCAAGCTTCCATAATACAAGTTCATGAAAGAGTACATCGAAGGAGAAGATTAGGAGTTTGAAATTTCAAGGATACTTGACATTATATAGATGTTAGATGCAAGAGAGAATTTTTTTTCCAATTTTATCAAATGTCAAACCATAATCAAGAGGTGGTTTCATAAACATTCAAAGATAAAGGTTTTTAGACAAGGAGACATGGTTCTTCTTTGGGATAAAGACTCAAAACCAAAAGGAAAGCATGATAATTTAACACCTTTGTGGATTGGTCCATACCAAATTACTGAAACCCTAGGAGATAACACCTTAAAAATAAAATACTTACATGGATGAGAGTTTACATTGCCAACTAATGGGCAATGCATTAATCACTAGTTCTCTACTGTCCCACCTAAAGTTTTTAGGGAATGAATTTTAAGACTAGTTAGAGTTAGTGTAGGTATTCTTAGTTTAGTTTCTTTCTCATTTCTTTCCTTCTTGTACCTTGTTTCTACATAGTGCATGTATATAATTGTTTGTTTATTTCCTTGGATTTCTATTTGTTTGCTTTGTGTTTGGTGTGTTTCCTTTTATTTGATTTAATCTTTACTTTAAATAAGTCTTTTCAAGATATTCCTCAACTCACAATACATTTATAAGCTCAAAAGGAACTCCATAATTCAATAATGCAGGTATGTCTCCTCAGCATTGGTTGATTATGGATTGTTAAAATGTGAGCTTTAAGTTATAGTTTAGAGAAACTAGTAAGGACTAATAATTAGGTTAATTTCTCCTTGAGATTTTAAGCCTTTTTATAATCTAAGATATATTCTAAGAAGGATTGCATATATATGGTGAAATCTTGAATTATTAGGACAAAGTCATGTTTGCACTTAAAAAAAATTAATTGCTTGAGACATATTTTATAGCCAAGGATGATTATTTGAAGATAAAAAATTTGACCATATCTTAAAACTTGGATAATATGGTTCCCAACCTTTGAAAAAAAGTCAAAATACCTAAAAAATACAAAAATAAGAGCTTTATTTAAAAAAAACTAAAAGGCTTTCTCAGAAAGGGTGATTCTGGTAATCTCTATAGGGCTATGGATGCCTATTTGATAGTGGAGTAAGGCCTTTAGTGGAGTCAAAGGTATCTCTATTAGGGCTATGGATGTCTAGCTAGTAGAAAAGAAATTCCCAAGCCTTTCCTGAGCTAAACCATGATTCTTAATGAATATTTAAATGTGTTGTAAGTCAATGTTGATGGTTAAGTTCATGAATCTAAAAATTGTTCTCTAAATCCTATGTCAATCAGTAAGTGGAATCAAAACACATACACAACATGGCTATGTTTTGATGTTTGATCCTAATTCTACATGTGCAAGACTTGTTCTAACCATGAATTGATATTAATAATGGTTCTTGATCAAGTGGAACAAGTAGCCTAGTTATTAGTCTAAACCAAAGTCTCTGAATTCTAACATATTACTATGTTCCCCTAGAAGTTGTCATTTGTTGAGGTTAACATACCCCCATTTCTAAAAAATGGGGACCCTTATTTTAAATTTGTCAAATTTGTGTTAAGAATTGAAAATTCACTTGATCAGAGTACCACTAGCATGTTTACACATTATCTTTATTTGAAGATCATCCACACATGGTTCTCATTTGGATTGATTGTCATATTTTCAAATGATCATTATTTTACCCCTTCTAATGTTGCTAATGATTGTTTCCTATGTTTTTATATTATAGGTTGAATGGAATCTCAAGTGGGAATGAACATGCTTAGGGTTTTTTACTTCAATGTTAAATTGATATTTTACTAGACTTTGGTCTATCAGAGATTAATTGAATCTATTTTAAGTCATATTAAAACCCTAGTCTAAAATTTTAACTTAGGTCCCTTTTGAATTATATTTAAATTTATGTAGGAACAATTTACACAGGAATAATTATTTGTGCCATGGACTTAGTTTAATTTTTATCCTAAGGCTTGGTCATATTTTTTAACATGACCAAACCTTAGTCTAGAAATATTATGCTTGGTCCCTTTATGTCTTGTGACCCCTTGGCATATTTTATTATTAGCATGGTCTAGGTAATCACATGGTCCCTTTTTTTATGTTCCAATCTTAGCATAGAGCCTTATCCTAAATTTTTAATTGAATTTATTAATACAATAAAAGCCTTAGGCTAATTTTTTTGCCAAGTCTTATATTATTTGTGGGGTCAATTTATTATGTTCTGATACTTAGTTTAAAGATTTTACCGTAAGATTTTGTCATGTTTATCAAAATGAATAAAACCTTAATCTAGAAATATTTAACCTAAGTTCCCTATATTTATTGATCCTAACTTAACATTTAATATTATCTAGAGGATCAATGGTATGCGTTTGCTAAGGAAAATATGATCTGATGGTATGAGATAAACATTACAAAATCAAAGGACTTAATGAGAAAGAAATAAAGTGATAATTTTCAAGCCCATAACTCATGATTAAATCTTGAACATGTCCCTAAAGATTGACAGTACATGGATAAGCTTACACATTCTGATCAATGGTGTGTATCAAGTCAAAGCTTCAATGGAACCTTGGGATAAGAGAGAAGGTGATCAATGTCACAATTATAGTGAACGAATAGTGAGAAACCAATGGTGTTCTACCCCTTAGATTGAGATTTAATAGATCACATTGATCTAGCCAAGTAAGATCTAATGGTGCATGATGAAGGTTATAAATTCAAAATCCTTGAGAACAAATGTAGAGATGACAAGTGGCATAACCATAAGCAACAAATTAAAGCTTGATAATATTTCAAAAATAAATATTAACAGATGAGCATACACATTATAATTGATGGTCCATAGAGTAAAGAGCATAATCTAATAGATCAATATTGATAAAGTTCATTCATCTGGGCAAGGATGATTTGATGGTGTGAGATCAATGTTGATATTTTAACAAAGCTCAAAACAGATGTAGAAGTGGAAAATGTCACAACTATGGGGAATATGACAAAGCATCTAATGTCATTTGATTTCTTGAATTGAGATAAATAAACCACATTGATCCATACAAATAGATCCAATAGTGTGAGGTAAGGCAAAATTTTTAAAGGACCTAGAACTCATAAAATATTGACATGTGTCCAAAAGCAAAAAATGGTCATATTTTAAACATTAATGAGTATGATTCAATGGTGATGCCACATTGAATCCACATAAGCATAATATGATAATTTAAAGATTTTTTGGACCAGATAAATGCAAAGTTATAAATATATGATCCAAATAAAATATAAGGCATGAAGCTCACCATTTGAACTAGCTGCCACCATTAAACATTGAGAAGACCTTTAGAAAAACCTTAGAAATTATGAGAACCCTAATTTGACCCTATGTTCACTATGACCAAGCCAAGGAAAGTTGAATTATCACCTACATGAGATTAATTCAATCTAAAGTTGAATTAAAATTTACTAGAAAGAAATTTAGAGAAAATCATAGACAATGGTATCCTAAAAAAATATTTCTAGAGAGGATGTAAAACTTTATTTTACCTTAGATGTAGAAGGAAGAGTTTTCAAATACATAGATTTTGATGCCATTTCTCTAAATACAACAAATAATAATTAGTTGAGTTTATTTTAGATCATTAAAAACTAATATCCCATCACAAGAGAAGAGGAGAATAACATGTATACAAAAATAAGGTACTACGATGTAGTCACCATCCAGATGACAGGCCTACACTATGCAATTGCAAATCTTGAGGTACTACATTGTGTAGATATCCTTTCTCCAATTTTTAAATATGGTAAAATAGATAATGGAATGATTATTCATGAATGTAGTTTTAGGAAGATTACTTACATTTATACCATAGTTTTTGAGAACTATTATAAATTGCCTAAACCCCAAATAGACCTAACCACAATCATCAACTGTGCCAAAGAAAATGATTTAAAGAGCACCTTTTCCCTATGGCTATATTATGGGAATCAAGTGTTTTCAAAATTAAATAAAAACATACCCATTGGTCAATTTAGAACTAGAATAAGGATGATCATGAAAATGATGAATATATTATTTGGGAACTCAACCACTATATATGTAGATAAAATTTGGTCCCCTTAGTCTATTTCATGGTTGAGAAACAAGTCACCCTCCTCTTGGTGAAGTAATCAACACTTTTTTGAGTAGATAGTTTTATGCAATCAATAAGAAGAGTATAACTCAATTCCACATGATGTCATACCTTATAGATGCCCTTATTGCTACAAAAAAAATTACAAGCCTTAGGGAATGGTTACCTAATATGATGCAAACTATCTCATAGTATTACTCCAAGTTACATATATTTAAGTACAGGGTTCACATCTAATTCATATTTGATTATGTCTATACTACCCTTAATGAGGCCATTATAGGGAGCCCAATGATGAGGATTAACCCACTAATAAAGAAAACTATTGAATCTAGGTACATATGGTTATATCCTGATTATACAATCATCAAGACTAAGAGGACCCATTGCACCCCACTCAAGCTACCCATCCATGTACCAACCAAGATAGCAGAGCAAGAAGTGGCTTATCAAATATGCAATGCAATAGATGGTATTTTCAAGATGAAAAGGAAGGGACTAATCCACACCCTCTCCATAACCATTGGTAGAATTGTGTTTGCATTATGGGACAACATTGAAGTTTCTTCAAAACACAAGACATCCTTTAATCTTCAAGTTAATGAGCTAAGGTAGTGGGACACCCATGGAAGGGATAAGGATCATTTGAAGGCCAAAGGAGTAAATGTACCTTATGATTACCATCCTAGTAATTTTGACCCCATATACACAAAATCATCTTCATTCTTTGAGGTCATCATTAGATTAAAAAGGCACAACATCAATCCAAAATATAGGATGCGGAGGGATAAAAAGGGAGGAGATGACAAGTGGAAATTAGGGCTAAGGTAGTACCATTTTCTAAGTGGTGCACCTTCTATACCTCCACTAACTCAATTAATCAGTACCCAAATAGAGACACATGTTGAACATAGGATAGAAGAGAGAAGGCCTAATGAGATTGTATTTTCTTAAGCTCAAGTAAAGGAATAAGGATCACCAATGGAAGATGTTCATATGATAGAATTAGAACTTGGTGAGACAATTGAAGATGATTTAAAAATGTTATCACTAGCTTATGAATCAGATGATGAAGAGATGGAAGAAGTAAAGGAATAAAAGGGGAAGTAAGTGTTGGATCTAGTTCCTATAGATCCCCTCAAAAGAAAATATGAGATGGCCATGGTCCTAGTAAAGACTAAGAATCCTAAGGTGACTTTCAGTTTATAGAGGGTAATTGAGAAGAAGGCCATGGTTGGTGGAGAGGAGTTCACTTTTAAGAAAGTGAAACCTTTTGTTGGATGACTCTAGTTGGAGAACAAAACCCTGGTGAGGACCCAATATTTGAAGAAAATGTTCTTCAAATGGCTCAAGCTTAGTCAGAGTAATTACAAATAATGATCAAAGGTGTCTTTAAATAGAAGAATAATATGGAAGGAAAATCAATCTTATCAATCGTAAAGGATAATTTCAAGAAATTTGAAGACACCATAGCTAATTTGTTAAATTCCTTAAAGATAGTTAAGGACATGTAGGATGGAGTAAATAAATAAAGTACTATGGATATTGGCCAAGTTGGCCAATGACAAGCTTCAAGTTATCAAGTGAAAGATTTGATCAAATCCTTAACCAAGAATCAAATCCTTAAATTTAGAATAGTCATCCTAGACCACCTTAATATGGTTATAGCTATATTAGTGGATAAAATCAAAGCTTTGAGGAATTGATCCAAGTAAATGGAGGACATTGTTAAGGATATTAAACAAAAAGAAGATAAGATGTTGCATATATTGAGTAACCTAATAAAAGAGCCCACCACACTTAGTCCATTAGGCCTTATCACTGATGAGGAGTTTAAGCACAAAACTACTCAATTCATGTAGTAAGTGAGAAATCAAGGACAAGGGAAGATAGGGGATGATAAAAACAAGATCATGGGCTTACTTTTGTCATCTGAAGAGAAGGTAAGAGATGACATAAACATCAAGAAATCATTAGAAAGAGCTGAAAAGGATCTTAGGGGCCTAGAGGATCAAGAAAGAGAACTCTTCATGAGACTTATTATCAACATCTAGCTTATTAATAAGCAACATTATAGGATGAAGATCCTGTAGGGAAGGCAAAAGACTACAACAACACAAGGGTTTAATAGTCAATATAATTAACCTAGGATATTCTATTATGTAATAACATTGTATAATATTTGAACATAGAATATCATTTTGTAAAGTCATGTGAAACTTGTAAATCACATTGCATATTAGTTAGTCATTTATAAGTGTCCAAGGAATTATAGAATGATTGTAAAAGGATAGTTGTACTTAGTACTTGACATAATTAACCAACATACCTCATGAATTATCTATATAAAAGGTGTTGTCAATTATAAAAGGGGGCATTTTTGAGCTAAAACTATTATATAAATTTTGAACAAATTAATGTAAGCAAGGAGTTATATAAAGTTTGTCCACATTTACTTGTATGAATTTCTATCATGGATTCTCTTTCATTTGTATGGTTTGAATCTCAGATATGAATGGTCCTTGTGAATTTTGGATGTACATCTTTAAAATGTAGAGTTGCTAATTTGTGGTAAATATAGGTTAGTTGAAATTTATATTATTTACTTAGTTTTCGTTACTCTTCTTGCATATGTGATAATGTTTTTTGCATGTAGGGGTGAACCTTTAAAGTGAACCTAGTCCTTATTTGCATTATTTCATACTACCTTAAATGTTGGCCTAATGTGTGATAGGATTTGAGCTTATGATACTTCATGTCATATATTGGTTAAATACATGTTTAGATGAAATTTAAACTTTGTCATAATGTTTGGGTTAAAGATCACACCATATTTCTTCCTTGCCTTACCCTTACTTTTGCTCCTTTTTATCGATTCACCTTAGATTAGATTCATTTTGAATACTTATATTAGTTTATCTTTAGACCTAAGTGTTGAACATAAATCACTTTAAATAGTATGGGCTATATTTGAAATAAAATATCAACTATTAAGCCACGGTGGCTCCCAACCACAAACTAATACAAATTCGTCAAACAGTCCACTTGTTCTACTTCTATTCCACCAAAGATAATAAGATTATCATAACCTAAAAATCATGCATTAGATTATTTGAATTCAGAAAGGAGTAGTGTTTCTTAAACACTAAGACCCACCCATGATATACTTTTAGGCATCAATAGGATAGTTGATTATCAACTAGTTGGAGCTACGACTCTTTGGCAAAATCATCTTTTTGCTTTAAAGGGTTAACAACCTTTTACTCTTACCTGGCACATTTTTTAAAATCATTTAAAAAAAAGGTATCTTTGTTCCAATTTTAAGTAATAAAATATAACATATTTTAAATTATTAAATCAATAAAACATGTTTATAATAGAATATGAGAATAAATACCTAAATTTATCACATATATGAACTATATGCATGATGAGGAAACCAAGGTAAAAAAATTTAAGATTGGATTGAGGTAAATATTGATGCATGATGTCACTATGACCAACCCAAAAACTTTTACTACTACCATTGAATCCACTCATAGGATAGAAGAGAAAGAATGGTCTCAAAAGAAAGCGAGACAGGATTTCAAACTTAATAGACAATATTTTAAAGATAAAAATATTTATCCTTCACCCTAGAATTTCAATAAGTTTAATCAGAACCACATAATTACTAGGACCAAAAATGGTTTTAATAATTTTTAGGGTCAAAATAAAAAAAAAAATTAAATTTTAGAATTCCTCTAAAACTAGGACTTTTAAGAAAAATAGTCATAAGGAAATCATAATTTACCTGCCACAAGGGAAAACACTATACCTTTAGCACTTGAGAGGATTGTAATATGATGGGAATGTGGTGAAAATAACTACCATAAGGAATAATCTAGATTAAAACTAGATAAACCATTTAATAATAGGGTGTATGTAGCTTTGGATAATAAGAATGCTAAATTTTAGGCCATCCCTATTAAAATTAGAGGTAATATAACTAGTTTTTATATTCAATTCTAATTGATTATGGTAAAACTAATATATTTCTCTTTCTTGATGTTGTTAATAAATGTAAATTTAATCACGTTAGTCTAAGATAATGTTGGGAGATTGAATTTGATACAAGAAAAATGGTACCCATTTTTTAATGCTTAGAAAAAATAATGCTTAATTTAGGAGTTTTATCTACTAGAGTAAACTTTTTTTAGCACCTTTGAGATCTTATGACCTTATTATATGAATGGATTGGCTAAAATAACATAAAGCTACATTGTATTGTAGTAATAAAGTAGTGTAATGTTGTGATGACTTGGGGAAAACTATTAAATTCCAAGGTGTTAGTAAGCTTAAAGTGTGAAAGTTAATTTTAGACTTGCAACTAAAAAAGGATGTGTGTAAATGTTGTAAGATTTATGTTGTTAAAATACAAGAGAAAAATTTGGATAAGGAAATTTTTTATGAAAATTTTCTTTTTATAAATGAATTTTTTGATATTTTTCCTAAAAATTTGTCTTGACTTCCTCTGAGGCATGGATTTGATTTTTCTATTGATATTATGCTAAGATCTACCCTTACATATAAATCTCCATATCAAATGAATATGGATGATTTATAGGAGCTTCACGCTCAAGTACAAGAACTATTTGAAAATAAAATCATTAAAGCAAGTGCATCTACTTAGAGTGTTCCTATTGTGTTTGAGAAAATAAAGATGGTACACTTAGGCTATGTGTTGAATATTACATTCTTAACAAGGTCAAAATCAAGAATTGTTATATTTTTCAAATGATAGATGATTTGTTTGACCAAATGAAGGGTGAAAAACTATTTTTCTAAGATTGATTTGAGATTAGGTTACCATCAGTTGAGGATTAATTAAGAGGACATCCATAAGATAACTTTTCATACTTGGTATGGCCATTATGAGTTCATGGTAATACCCTTTGGATTTACAAATACACTTGTTACCTTTATAAATCTTATGAATAGTGTATTTAGGGATTATTTCAACAAATATATTCTTATTTTCCTTCATGATATACTGGCCTATTCTAAGAATGTAACTAAGCATGAACAACATTTGCATTTACTTTTTTAATGACTAAGGCAACATAAAATTTATGGGAAGCTTTCTAAATGTACATTTTTACAAACTAAAATACATTACTTGGGACATAGTATTTATAAGGATGACATTGTTGTATATCCAACAAACATAACATTTATTCAAGAGTGGCCAACACCTATAAACATACATGAGGTGTATATCTTTATGGGTTTGCTTGGTTATTATAGAAGATTTGTGGATTTTTTTTTAGATTGGATAATTCCATTAATTATTTACAACACAAAGGTAAAATTTTTAGTTAAACTTTGACATGTTAATAATATTTTAAGGGCTTAAAGAGTTCTTAATTACAAAACATGTGCTTTTTATTCTAGATCCCAATGGAAATTTTGAAATATAGTTTGATGCATCTAAGGAGGTTTTTGGTGGTATTCTTAAGTATGTGGTGGCATATGAGTCATGTAAGCTCAAAATAACATGATAATAATTATCCCACACATGATTTAGAGATTTTTACTATTTTACATTTTTTTAAAATAGTGGAAATATTTTCTACTAGGTAAGTATTTCAAAATTAAGTCTGATCATTATAGTCTAAAATATTTATTTATTCAAGATGATATTAATTTTATCTAATGTAGATGGATATAATTTGTGATAAATTTTTATATGAACATTAAATATTTTAAAGGTAAGGAGAATAATGTTATTGATACTCTCAGTTGATACATGTATCTCATTGCCTTGTATTTTTTGCAAAAAAAAGTGCATATAACACCTCATTTTTCTCATCTATGTGTCACAAAGATGACCCCTGAGATGAATAGGCATTATTATTTTCCTAGATTAAAACATGATTTTGATAATTTTATTTAAAAATATTTGTAATTCCATCTAGGAGGTTTGATTTATTGATGTAAATTTGACTGATGGCACCTTCATGTTTTCATAATGCTTTGTGAAAGAATTAGTTTAGCTACGTGGCATGCCATAAGTCATTATATCTAACAGAGGTAAGTTATTTCCTTCACTATGTTGGAAAAACTTGAATACAATGATTGTAACATGTTTAAACTTTATCTCATCATATCACTTAGAAACAGATGGTTAAATAGAGAGTCTTAACCAAGTGGTTGAGGACATGCTAATATTATATGTTATGGATTATAAAATAAAATGGGAAGTTTTAATTCATTTAATTTAACTTTAATATAATAATTATTATCAATTTATGATTAAAAATTATCTATTTGAAGCTATATATGGGCATAAATGTATAACGTCACTTGGCCAGGATAACCTGAGCCATTACTAGCCTTGATATTCTATAAGAATATGATGTGTAAATGGTTTTGGTTATCTAGAATATGAATATTGATTAAGATATAAAAAATATCTATAAAAATTTAAAAATAACTCTTCATGAATTTAATGTTGGTGAAAAATTATTTCTATGTGTTAGATCACCAAAAAGTTCTATTAAATTTGGAAAATCTTCTAAATTAGCTCCTAGATTTATTAGACCCTTTGACATTATATAAATAATCAACCTTATTGCATACATATTAGCCCTTTCTTTATCTTTATCTAGGATTCATGATATTTTTCATGTTGCTTTATTAAGGAAGTATGTACTTGATCCTTCCCATATTTTGGATTGGAAAATTCTTTAAGTTTCGAAAGAGGACAAATGCAATTGGAACTAGTGAAAATCCTAAACCACCATAATGTTATAATATGAAATAGATAAATTTATCAAATTTTGTTCAAATTTGTTTTGTTATTTGATTGAAATGATACGTGAGAAGATGGACATATTTATAGGAAGCATTATACTTGGTTTTTTAGTCGTTGGGATGGATAATTTTTAAGTGGGGCAGGATGTCATGACCTCAATTTTTATGTGCTCTAATTTATTTTATGACACTATTAGTGGCACATTTGATTTATTTTATCATGATACATAGATATTTTAGTTACTATTTAACTATTATTTGGATGATATTGAGACTCCATTTCGATATTATATGATGAGATTTTGTGTACTAGACATGTTTATGTTATCACATAGATGATTAAATTTAGTTCATTATAGAATTAATTAATGTAAATTCAAATTGAAATTAATTATCATATTTGATATCATTTTTTTGTTTAGATACTACTGATGCATCATTCTAAAGGTTGCAAGAACATGAAAAGGAGCTAGGTTGGATTTGGTATTCAACAATATAGGGTCAAAAAGGGTAATAATGAGTTAATGATCTCTCAAGCCATGAGTTATAAGATTTTATCTTAATTAGGTTTTTTTATACTATTTTTTTTGCTTATTTTAATCATATAAAATGTGAGATTTGGTTACTTGAGTATGGATAATGACACCCAATCCATAGGTCCTCTTACTTGCTTACATAACCCTTTTAGGCTTTTCTTTCACTAATTCCTAGTCATCCACAACCTTTCAGACTTAACCTTTACAGACCTAGGCAGCTCCCTCAGGTCTAGATCCATCCCCCTAGGTCTCATTATTTATAGATAATAACACCTAAGTTAGATAGGAGCATTGAAACCCATGGTGTCTAGTTTTTATCACTATTGTGCAAGTGTACCTTTGGTCTAGATGGTCATAATTTATCAAATACCTATCCTAATTCATGTTGGCATAACACAAATTCATTTAACCCATAATCATAAAATCCCTTATAAAATTCCATTTAGATTCCATTTAGAAGGGTTTGAACTCATTTATAAGAGAAAAACAAAAATACAAGCAAGACTACTAAATAACTTTTCCTTATTCTTTGAATGCAACTATCCAATAGTATTTAAATATTATTCAAACCTTTAAAACAGTCCCTAGTCATTAAAAGTACACCCAATTTCACATTTAGTTGCATTTTCATCACACCATTTCACTAAGCACTTCAATGGGAGGACTACATATAGATTGAGCCCTCTTTAGATTATTTTTATGTGGGCAACATGCCCACACATGGGGTGTAAAGTGCATCCAACGTATCTTTTACACAATAATCCCTTTTCCCTATTTATCAAAGTTAAATTTAATTGTATATAAGACACAAGTACATGAATAATCAGATCTATAAGGAGTTCCATTGATAATGAGGATCTAAAATTTGGTAAATAGGCTCACACAGATGTTGTGAACAAAACCT
Organism: Torreya grandis; assembly: GCA_037957365.1. Taxonomy (NCBI): domain Eukaryota; kingdom Viridiplantae; phylum Streptophyta; class Pinopsida; order Cupressales; family Taxaceae; genus Torreya; species Torreya grandis. The sequence goes on from JARHVA010000104.1 coordinate 3,522,771, forward strand.
AGAAAAATCATATCTCTTTGAACAATTTGGATAATATAGGTAAGACCAATACTATAACACCAAATAATAGAGTGTCCTATTTTTGGTGATCTTGTCCAATCAACAAATGAAATCTAGATCCTAGTTTGTGATAGTATCCTAGTCATGTTCCTCCAGTATCAGACTCTATCTCAGTCGTAATAGCCTGGATTAAGTTAAGTCATATTTTCTCTCAATCATTACTATTTTTAGAAAAGACAAACATACAACTTGTTTGAATAAATTAGTGGCTTAATCATTGCATATTACTTACTAATTTTATCTACTCAGACCCATTTATTATTTAGGAATTAAACATCTATTTCTCAAAAATAATAAAACATTTGATAAACCTAACTTACTTTGAATTTCACATAAAAACCTTAGAAACCCTAGGGTAAATTCTTAGCTAATTTTTCCCATAAAATTTTGAATTTTTTTCTTGAATATTAAAATTATAAATTCTTCTCAAATTTTATAAATTTTTGTAGTAAATTTTTAAAAAAAAAATATATCAAATCCTAGTTGCACCAACTAGCTCCTAGTAATTTTCCAATATTAATCCAATAATTTCATAATGTTTTGCTTTCATATCTAAATTATAAATTTGACTCAAATTCTCAAATTTAATATTAATTTCAAAAATACTTTATTTCAAACCCTATTTGCATCAACTAGCACCCAGTAATTTTTTAGTACTTTCCCATAAATTTATAAATTTTATCTTGCATACTTAGCTTATAAATTCAATTTAAAAAATTAATAGTATTTTGAAAAATCCCTAGTTTCATGTACTAGCTCCTACTTTGATTCTTGAGGTATCACCTTATGTGTTTTCGCACTTCGTATCCTTTTCATACAATTTCTAGTTAACTATTTTTAGGATTTTACATTTCTTATATTCAATATTTTACTTTTCTATCACTTAGCCTATAACAAATTATTAAAAAATAAATAAAACACTTCTCAAATTATTTTCCTACTTTAACAATGGCCCAATACATTGGTTTTGATGAAACTGATAAGAGAGAACTTCAAGAAATCTTAACCAAACACCCTGACATGCTTAAAATATTACAAGAGGAATAATAAAGAACAAACAATGGTCAATCTTATCAAACCATAGAGAAACCAATTGAAAATGACAATATAGGAGTAACTATGTCTCAAAAACCCCCTATAGAAACTCAACTTACCTAGTTACCACTAGTACAACCCTATCTCCTGATGTGGTAGCCCTTGTACAAGAGATAAGATCTCTTCAATCCAAGGTGCTATATATTGAGTAAGGTGCCACTAGACCTATGTAGTATTTGGATTATTTTTCTCCTTTGCATACACCATTAGCATGCCACATTTCTTCCACACCCTTACCATAAGGTTTTTTTCAACCTAAGCTTACTCTTTATGATGGAAAGGTTGATCTAGAGACACACTTGAGAGCTTTTCACATAGCATGCTTGGATTATGTATGAAATGACTAGATACTTACCAAGTTATTTCCATGGAGTCTAAAGGATTATGATTTACAATGGTTCTATAGTTTATATTAATCAATCAATCATTGCATTAAATCCTTTAGTTGAAATGTTCCTAACACATTTTAGTATCAACATTGGTGATAATATCTCTTATGCATAAATTGCACAATATAAATAGAAATCAAATGAGCATCTCACAGACTATGTACTTTAATATAAGACCATCTTGGATAATATGAATATCCCCATGGAAAATCAAGAGTTACAAGATCTCTTCAAATAGAGAATTCTAATAGCATTGCATGAATCTATTATGTTCAAAATATTCTCTTCCTTCACTAAATTGTGTCATACACTAAAGGAAAGAGAAGTAAAACTCATTTCAATGGGAAAAATCAAGTATACAAGCATCCAAAACACAACAAACAAGAGTAATAGAAATGTCCCATAAAAGGTCAAAGCCAATGATAACAAGAATCATAATCAAACAACATTCAATGTGGCTTTAGATCCCCCTCAGTGTGTGGTTTTATCAACACCTCCATAGTGTGCATTTACCAATCTATTAGTTTCTCCAGCTAGAGTTTTACAATAATATTTGGAATGTAACATCATCACTCTCCCTCTTATTTGAAAATTTGATCCAAAAAATCCTCTTCCATGGGGATATGATCAATATACATTTTTTGATTTTCATAGGGCACCAATCCACACTACAAATAGATGCATCAGGTTGAGACATAAGATACATGACTTAATAGATGACAACCTACTTAATATTATCACTTGAGTTGACCCTCCATAGGCTAAGAAAACATAGGATAAAGCTTTAAAAATATTCTTAGATCCATTTCCACAACATTCTAAGTAATATAAAGGGGACACATTAGGTGTTTACCACACATACCATACACATCCTCCACCAACTACATACAAGGCACCTTCAATTGAATCACATCCTTTAAGCGGTATGATAGGTGTGTGTGAGTATAGGATTCCAACTAGACCTTTGATATCCTTCTTAGATCAGGATATTTTTAAGGATAATTCATATTACAATGCACTCTGTATCAGAGCACATATTCACAATCAACCCATTCATAATGTTCTCATCGATAACAGTTCTAATGTCAACATGTGTACCATTACATTATTGCAAATTTTGGGCTATTCAGAGTTATATATCACTCCAATAAATATATTTATTAGTGGATTCAGTGGGCACATATATATTTCATTGGGTGAGATTTTAGTTCCTCTAGAGACTAGGCTAAAAAATGTGACCACACATTTCACCATAGTTCCTAGTGTAGTAGTTTTTGATATGTTACTTGGGCATCAATGGATTCATAAAATTAATTCATGCTAATTAGGTTATTATAGTTGCTAGATTTCTATATATGTTACCACTCCCCACTTTAGAGCCATCTCTTTTGCAGTCACCAGTTCTAACTTCTCCACCAGTTTTAGTTTCCTCACTAGTTATAGTTCTTCCTATGGTACAAATTTACACATAATTGAGGCATCAATCACTAGTACATAGGGTTCATAAACCATTTATTCAAGATTATAGATAGCTTCTAGATACAACACCTAGAGTAGTGTTATTGAGATCTCATTTATCTACACATAGAGCACATGTTTAAAGAGCTTCTCCTATTTCTCGATGGGTCCCTAAGAGCCCTACAACTGCATCTACTTCTCAGAGTTATAGAGGTACCCCATAGTTAATTTTTACTTCAGATATTTTAAAACATTTACAATGCACATAGATTTCAGAATCACATTCTTAGCCTTTCCATCATGCTTCATGATCATGCATGATACCTTTGTTTGATACAGGACACCATGACATGGAGTATCATTTGAGACTCATTAGTTAGTATCATTTCTTCTTAGTCTTTCTTATACATTAATTATTTCAAAAAATAAAAAAATAATATAATATTTCAAAAATCTAAAAACATTCAAATATATCCAAAAACATAAAAACATTTCAATTGTATACATCATCTATGATTTACATTACTACTACTATGCTAGGACTTACATTTGATATTTCATGCTAATATTTGTCTTTTTATCTACATTACCATACTTCACTTGATCTTCTTTGATTATGTGCAATGACATATAGATCCTTGACTGCTTCACTCTACCCATTAAGGGGGCATCCTAATTCTACAATTGAGACACACATCGATATACATACCCATTGGGGGCATCTTATACATGACTACACACTCCATGTTATCATGTTGATGTACATTACTTACTAGATTACACAAATTACTATATCAACATTTCACTAGTATCTAGCACTTGTGTATCTCTTTAGAATATACCTATTATTTTACTAAACATGTCTTGCATACTTTCACTCTTGATTTGATTATTTATATGTGATTATATCTTTCTATTTATTACATGCTTTCTCTTCTTGCTTAGTGTAACTTGTTGGATTGCATTTCTAGTTCCTACTTATCTCTTGTGTGTGCCTTAGGACATTTTCCAATGTCCTTTCATTCTATTCATGTGTGTGTACCTTTGGACATTTGATAATGTCCCTTTCTTGTAATATTTTATGTGCCTATGTCCCTCATGCCAATCTTGCTTATTTCTATGGTATGTGTATGTAACATTTGAACATGCCTTGTATGTTTTTTTTTATAGTATGAGTGACATGTGCCCATGTCCCTTATTTTATTAGCCCCTTGGATATCCTTGTATCTTTTTTCTTGATTGTTTGTCCTTGTTTTAAAATTACATGATCCATATCATGAATTTACTTACTTTTTTGGATGCCATGATGGACATCATGCTCTATCCATCCTTGATAAAAACTAAAAACTAGCCTTTTAAATTCCAATTTAGTATATTTCACATGCTTTTATATTGTTATATCTATCTAGGCATACCCCTGTTGATTTAAAAATCTCTCAATACAAATGTTGTTATATCTTGAGATATCTTGTTGATTATCATTATTATATCATGCATATTTCTAGCTTAACAAACTTGCAGGGATTCTTTTTCTAAGGGCAGTCATTATAGGGTACTTGTTCCTACCCTCAAAAGAGGGGGCAATAAACATGGGTTTTATCATAGATATCAGATCTCTTAGTGGTTGAAATGATAGTTTTTAAAATACTCAGAACATAATTTAGACATCAGATCAGGTAGAATAGACCAAGAAAATAACAAAAAATCCAAAACAATCATCTTATTTGGCCCTAGACAACAACAAAAAAGTTGGAATATAGTGATGGATAGTAGGGTGTCCTATTTGTGGTGCATATAGACAATAAAAAAATTATTTTTTATAGAAATAGATAGAAAGGTGAGTTTAGTCATAGGTTTGTCAGTATAACACAGTCTAGATTTAACATGTTTTGGTACAATTTTTCTTAGAGAATCTAAATATAAGGGGCATCATGTGCAACATGATGGCTCTCACTTCTAGTTTCAGATTAGGTAGTTTATATAACTTCCAAATAAAAATTTATGTTCCAGACACTAGTTATTGTGGGTAATGTACACGACACATTGGTCATCCTCTCTTTTTGAGTTCATTTTATTTTTCCTAAGCATTCTTAGTATTTTCATGCCTTACTCCATCTGCAGGTGGTTGGCATCATTTTTTAAGGTTTGGCTTTCATACAAGCTTAACTTCCTAAGTACTTGAGTTCTTGATTTGGCTTCCATATAAGCCTATTACACTAGTTTTAGAGTGGTTTTCATAAAAGCCTAGTTTTCATATTTCAAAATAACAAAGAGTGGCCTAGTTTCAAGCATACATTCAACAGTCCATGCCAACATTATCAGATTATAGTAAATTCATGGGATTTAAGAGACATCTCATATGATATCTATTCTATACTAGTATCACTTCATAGCTTCACTTCATGGGGTAATTATGGAGCAAAAGGGCTAGCTAACATTTGTATTCTTGAGTCACCTATTCATAGGGATTAGACACATAATCTAAACATCAATTGACATATGCATGATTAGTTAGCTTCAATTAGTAGGCAATGATGGAGTTAAAGGGACTACCTTTGCATTTTGAACCACTTTTAGGGAATTAAGCACTCAACTCTATTCACAAAATTAATTTTGTTACAACACACACCCAACACAATCTATCATCACAATAGGTTTTGTATTAGTTTGCATACTTGGTGAGGTGTATTCATACCTTTCTCTTCCTCTCTCTCTTACCCAGTTTTTTTACATTCTTATTTTAGATATAGTGTATCTAGTAAGAACTGATAAACTCTATGTTTTTCATTATAGATTCACACTTCAAATCATGCTCTCTCTATGCACATCCAACATCACATAGCTTCATGAGCTTCACCTTTATAGGTAAGTTTAGATATTCTTTATTTTTCCCTTTATCCTAGTATTTCACTTTGCTACATCACTAGAATAAGGGGCGGGGGGAATTTAATCATATAAAATGCAAAATTTGGTTACATGAGTATGGCTAGTGACACCCAATATTTAAGTCCTCCTACTTGCTTACATAACCCTTTTAAGATTTTTTTCACTAATTCCCAATCATCCATAGCCTTCCAAACTTAACCCTTACAAACTTAGGTAGCTCTCTCAAGCCCAAATCTACCCCTAGGTCTTATTATTTCTAGACAATAGTGCCCAAGTTGGATAGGAGTACTAAAACCCAAGGTGTCCAATTTTAAACGTTGTTGTCGAAGTATAATTTTGGTCCTAACAGTCATATTTTCCCAAATACTTATCCTAATTCATGTCATCCTAATGTGAATTAATTTAACCCATGATCATTAAATCCCATATAAAAGGCCATTAAAATTACATTTAGAAGGGTTGGCACTCATTTACAAGAGAAAAGCAAGAATAGAAGAAAGACTACTCAAGCACTCTTCCCTATTCTTTGCATACAACCATCCAATAGTATTTCAAGCTTATTCAAACCTTTACATCAGTACTTAGTCAATCTAAGTACACCCAATTTCACATTTACTTGCATTTTCATCACACTATTGCACCAAGCACTTCAATAGGAGAACTACATATAACTTGATCCCTCCTTGGAGTATTGGTATGTAGGTAGCATGCCCACACATAGGGTGTGAAGTGCATCTAATGTATATTTTGCAAACTAAACCCTTTTCCCTATTTGAAAAAATTCCATTTAATTACATAGAATACACAAACACACAAATAATCAGCTCTATAAGGATTTATATTGATATAGAGGATCTAGTATTTGGTACACAAGCTCACAAAATACTATGAACAAAACCCAAAAAAATCATATCTCTATGAGTATTTTGGATAATAGCATCAAGACCAAGACTATAGTGCTAGACTTTATCTCAACCGTAACAACCTGAAATAAGCTAACTCATATTTTCTCTCACTTATTACTATTTTTAGATAAGGCAAAAATATGACTTGTTTAAATAAATCAATGGCTTAATTATTGAATATTACTTACTAATTTTATCCACTCAAACCCATTTATTATTTAGGAATTAAAAATATATTTCCCAAAAATAATAAAACACTTATCCATTTAGTTAATGAATAAAGTTGTTTTATATTAAGTCTTTGACTACATTTTTTTTATTGATATTAATTTATTATTATCTTCTATGGTAATAAATTACGTGGTGATTATTTCTTAGTATCCAAAGAAACCAATATTTATATGGATTTGTTGGGAAGTCAAGAGACTATGCAAATATTAAAATATGATCTATGATGGGAATAAGAGAATTATATTTTGTTAGATGCTTCAAGCAAATTTTGTTTATTATGAATTTTTTCTATGGATTTGACTTGGTGATTTGATTTTCTTGGTGACTTTAAGTTATTTTGCTTTAGGGGATACCATGACTAGGTCATGTGGTCTTCATTAGTTTGGATTTATTTTAATCATCACATTTAAAAAAAAGTATTTGAATTTATTGGGAATTAGGTCATGATGAACCAAATCCCAAGGTCAACTTAAAGTAACTTCAAAGTCTTTTTATTTTCTCATTTGGTAATGTTGGGAGCTCAATCATCCAAACCCTAGTTGAACTCTGCTATTTTTTTTGGTGAAGTCCATTGAAGGCCTAATGGGACTCATTTGATTTGTTGGGATTCAATTTTTTGGTTTCATTTGGTCAATAATGTGGTATGATTATTGGACCATGTTCTCAGTTATTTGAAATAAGAATACATGACCAATATGGGATTTAATGACAATTAGTAGAGTTTGTGAGGGTTTGACTGGGTGTAAACAATAAATAAATTTTTAATATTTTTCTTAGAGGCCATGGTATTCTTTTTGTATTATTGGTGAATTCAACAAGTGGTTTGTAAATATAGTAATTATTTTGTGTTATTTTGAAATGGAGTATAACCAAAAGAATAATGAACCATTATAGGTTCATGGTGAAGTCTATAGACTTCAAAATGAATCCATAATGATATGGTCAACATGTAATCAAAGATACTCTTATGGATATACTTTGGGTTTTTTTCCTTTGATTCAATGCATGGTCTGGGTGTTGGGCATTGTGGTTTATTTTTTTCTCGATTATTACTATGTATAGTATTTGAATGTCTTATGAACTTAATATGGTTAAACTATAGGATTTTTAGCATTTAATATGTTATTACCATCATTTTTAAAATAATGGGTATGGTTATTTGTTTTATCCTCAGCTATTTTCCCTATTTTCAATGAATGGATGTTTAGATTTGTTTTGGATTAACTTTTATAATTGTATTATGGTTGGGAGTCATTGTATGCATTATTAAGTTGGCTATAGATTCTTATTTTGTATTTTCAATAGGGTTTTGGTAACCTTATGTTTGATTTGAATGACTATGTATGATCACATGGTTTCATTAAAGTTTGAAATTAGTTCTTATGCTATTGGAAATTTATTACATTTTTATGATGTATTATCTTACAAAATTCTGAGTTGGATTCTTCTCATTCTATGTATACTTTTGGTGACTCTTTTTCAGTGTCATGACTATTTTATGTCAATATGATTTTGGACTATTTGATGTCTATTTTTTTAAGGATATTTGTTGAGAGTAGAACTAGTTATGAATATTTTTGGTACTATTTTATTATTACATACGTACAAGGTATATTCATGAATATCACATATGAAGTCAAAGGATAAAAAAACCATTGTTTGATTTGAGGAAGTCAAATGGATATGTTAAAATGTTGAAGGATAGTACTAATGGTAAACATAAGTAATTTTATTTAATGCACTTATATTAAGTCAATTAATTTTCATTATTTTAAGTTATTTATTTTGAAGCTCAAAATTTCCTTTATTGATTCACCCTTCGATAACACCATGTTGTTAAACTCCACATCCAACTGATTGATGGGTTGTTATAGGGCCACAAATGGGGTTTTAATTGGGTAGGATGGGAAGGAATTTTCATGTTGCTCTTCAAAATATGATTCAAGTACATGAATTATTATTGTATTTGGTCTTATATTATGTTGTTCTTTAGTTTAAAGACATGATATAAATCAATATCTCATTATCTGATAGTGAATACGATTCTTGAATAGTTTATTTCTTAATTGTAATGAATTATTATTCAAATACAAAGAAAAATTACTATGTTAATTAGTTATAAAGTGGTTGTAACATTATTTTATGTTGTTATTATATATATATATATATATATATATATATATATATATATATATGTTGTTTTATCTTTTCCCATAAGTACAAATGTATATGTAACTCTATTCAATAAGTGATGTAATCTTTTGATTATTATCATTGAAGTTGTTATTTGATATGTATTTATATGTTATATTTTCAAAGGAAATTTTTTTAACCTATATTAGAGACATTAGATTATTTTTAGATGTCTTATTGGAAAATATATTTATTATTTTAGTATTGCTAATAGTCTTAGTTAAATTAAATTCTTAAGTTGACTTCTAAGTAGTACAATTAAATTTTTATATTCATCAATGGATGAAAAGCTATTCTAAGTTATTGATAAGGTAATTTTTGTTAATCATTGTATTTACATTAGTTTATAAAGTTAGAGTTTCAGAATGTAACTTATAGAATATTTAAACACATTTATCTCATTTCATTAGAATTTGTATTCATGACAAATTAAGATGATGTTATATTTAATATATATTTTAGATTATTAATTTTTTAAGATTATTCTAAGTTGTAAATGGATACAATCAAAGTGTGAATATTATATTATTTCTCATATTTTTTGGTTATAATGAATGAAGCTATAATTCTTTTAGTGACTAAGAATGTGAGTTCAATAGTTGTATACTGAATTCAAAACTTTTTTTGATATATGGATTGTTATTTCAAATTAAGATAAAGATCAAATTATACTATGTATACTAGTTATAACAAGTTCATTAATACTCTCACTATTGATAGTTTATCTTATTAATCAATTTCATTATAAATGATCACTTTTAAGTATTCAAAATAAGTCTTAAATTTAATTATTGATGTTGAGATAGATGAATTACACTCTTGTTGTGTTTTTATATTCAATTATTTTAATAAGTCATAAATGGATAAGAAGGAAATTGATGAAGCATTATATAAATAAGAAGAGTTTTTGTAACTTAGTAATTTTTAAAATAAAGGTACAAGTTCATTGAATAAGTTATATCAATATGAGTAATTTTTTATGTAACAAAGCGAAATCAATGGAGGTTTTCATGAAATTATTTGAGATGGAACTATACAAAACATAAGCATGTTTTTTGAAACATCAATAATATGTTAAAGTTTTAATATATTGTTTGATTATTTTTAATTCCTTAGGTTGATACAAAAAGACCATATGACTAGCATAATTCTCATATAATAAAATGATGCAATATGATATTTCAAGATGGTTGAATGCATACACTTAAGTATATTTGTTTGGATCTAATTATTTGTTTTTGGTATTAATAAGCTACAAAAAAGGGTGGAAATCCCTATTAAAAATGCCCTAGTAGAAGCAAAATAGGCTATTGGCCACAAATAGTAGAGAAATAATAAACAAACAATAGACTAACATAAGAGCATAAAAACACCAAACCCCAGACATAGAAAAAAATAACAAGACTAGTTAAACAGAGCTTTCCAATCTTCCTTGAGGAAACCTGGGATTTACTTCTTACTGACAACCTTACCTTCCTTATCCATTTCCTTGCCTAGAACAACCTATAGGATAGACAAAGAAGTAGCATCTTAGTGGATGACTTTCATGCATAAGGTTGTCAACACTTTCATTTTGTTCTCAAGAGAGTGTAGCCCATTCTTTACTTCCTCTAAATCCTTTTTGATCTGAATACAATTGTCACAAATTTTATCATTGGTAGTTTCTTTCTCAATAGTATCTATAGACTCATTATCCTCATTATTGGAATCATAGAAGGATTTATTTAACTACTTAAAGTAACTGGTGCCCTCCTTTTACCCCATTAGTCAAGAGTGGATTTTACCTTTATGATCTCCACTTCATCCTTTAGATCAGAGGCTGAGGAATAGTAAAAAAAATTTAACACTGGGGTTTTACCACCTACCAATCTACTAGATCTCCTAATTCTTTACCTCCTAATAGTGTTCCCATAGACCTCATTACTAATATCTTTATCAACATCCTCTTTCCCTTTCTCTTGGAGCTCATAATGCTCCTTATCCATAACTAGTTTTATTTGTTTCTCATCCCCAACAATGTTATTAGCTTTTTTATTACCCAAATTTTTGGGCACAAATTAATCTTGAGTGTTTCCTTTCCTCTTATTCTCACTTGAGTGTGAAGGGTTGTTCTTTAGTTCACACAATCCTTCATCTACCACTTTTTATGATTGGCTAGGGGACCTAGTCGTAACACCCCCAAGAGTCAAAAAAGTAGTTCCCTATAAAAGAGAGTACTTAGAGCCTTTCTTTATGTGGGGTCATGAAACTAGGGTAGTAATTACTAGATCCTTAAGCTTATGGGAAGATCTAAAGGGTCCTAGGGAATATTTCATAATAGGGATAGAGGTCTCATTTTTAAAAGGGCTACCAAACTTGACACTAAAAAGAATGTTATCATTCGATTCACCATCATGGAACTCATCAACCAAATGAGATTTAATGGGTTTAGGTAGGCAAAGTAGTAGGTTTAAATGATAGAGATACAAAAATAGGCCTTAGTGGAGTAGGATAGTAGTGATAGTCAGGTTGCTTTCATGTACATTATTATCAATTTTGATAGAGGACTCAAGAGATAACAATAGGTAAAATGGAAAATTAACAATAAACTTATGATGAAAATGGTTTAATAGAGAAAATTTATAATGATATTAATACTTAAATCTACCCTCAAATTTAATGTATTTCATAATAATAAAATAGACCTTGTCTCAGGGGTTGATGAGGCTCTCCTTGTCAAAGCTACCTTGTAGTCGTACTAGCAACTCACCTTATTTGAAGAATATTTTCATACCTTTGGGGTCCTAGAATTTGGTTTATTTATTTAGTATTTTTCCATCACATTATAGACCTATATACTTTTAAATATTATCTTTAATTACTTAAAATTGAATTCCATCAACCCAGACCTTGTGATCCGCATCCCAAGATATAACAAACTAGCTTAAAAGATTTTCATCAAAGCCATTAAGACATTCTAAGAATGGTGAAATGCCTCCCTAATAGTAAATGATCCATAGCATGGCATCCTCTTTCAACTCAACATAGGATAATGGCTTAGTTCATACCTTATCTCCACCCATGGTTAAGATCTTCTTGATATTGAGGAGAGGACTGTTCAAAGCAAATTTTAGCACCCAAGGATAATGTAGTTTGATGTAGAAAAGTACAAAAATAATGGTGTGGCTATCATAATTTAAAAAAAAACTTATGACCACTCTAACACCAAAGCTCATCCTTCAAATAATTCATGTTAATCATGTAATAATTGTGAGTGTAGTGAATCTTGTACAGGTTATTAGTTGGAGAATACACCACCAAGAATTGAAGCTACCTCATGTGACATCTAAGTAATTATCTCAAGCTTTCAATAATATGAATTTATTTGATGTGGCACTTCCTGTATATTAAATTTTATTCATGCATCATATTACCCATATTTATGAACAGATATATTCACCCCTCTAGGTGGTAAATGTCTATCATGGAACCCCCAATTAGAATATATATTAAAATGTATTCCAAATAATATTATTTTATATAGGTCATTAAGTAGAATAAGGTTGGGCCTCCAATTAGAGGTCATTTTTAGGTAGATTTTTTAGGTTCCTCCATAACCTTATATGGAAAATATTGATTTCCAAATTGGCCATTTCATCCACCACTTGGTTTCCCTCTCGGTAGATATGCTTAACCTCAAATCCCTCAAAACTAAGGAGTTTCTTTATGTCTTGTATAATTTCATCAATATTCCATCCCACTATAGTTTTATTTTTAATAGAATAAATGATAAGTTTGGAATCACCTTAGATTAAGAGGTTTTTAATTCCAATGGCAAGAGCCAACTTAAGACCCCAAAGGATGGCCATAGTTTTAGTAACATTATTAGAGTTTTCTCCCATTCCACTAGCATATGCCACTACCAGCTCTCCCTTATCAAATCTTAGCACAAAACCCCACTTCCTTGACCTAAGTTACCTTTGGAATCCCCATAAAAATTTATATTCATCCATCTAATTGAAGGGGGAGCCCATTTTGTAGAAGCATGATCAATCCTCTTAGAGTCATTAGTTCTGAAAATATGGGCCAAGATGCTCCACCGATTGATGATGCTTTATTCCATCTTATTAGGAGTAAATTTTTTACATATATAAGTGTTTATAGAGATGTTTTCCTATATTAGTTTAGAAAAAATATATAATACCTCATTGGGATTTATAGCTTTATCTCTAAATAACCTATTATTATGCTCCTTCTAGATTTCCCAGGTCAGGATGGGGGGAATCTGAGCCTATATATCTTTGCATAAAGGGTGGACAAAGGGGGATAACTAACCTATAATTAAATATGAGAGGTCATGATTCATGTTTTAAAAGACTCCCATGTTATATAAAGCAAAGCTCCACACTTCCCAAGAGAACTCACAATGCAATAAGAGGTGGGAAATAGATTCTTACTCTTTTTTACATAGTGCACAATGGTTAGGAATTTGGAATCCTTTGATATAGAGATTATCCATAGTAAGGATATTATTATGAGTGTAAAAACACCAAAAATGATTGATTTTTGGATTAAGGTTGTGATTCTAGACCCTTATACAAAAGTTTGAGTCCTCATTAGACTCAAAGAGTGGATTATAAGCTAATATAACTATAATAACTCCCATTTTTTCTTGTGCCCACAATAATTTATCCCTTGAGGGTAATATAGGAATTATACAATCTCAAATAAGGAGTTTAAATTCCTTAAAAATTAGGAGAAGGTCATTCTAGTCCCAATAACAGTTTGACAACTATTTCCAATCACTATTACCAAGCAAAAGATAATCAATAGCTAATCTCTCAAAGTGAGCAATGGCTCTATCATCGAGTCTTTGGAATTTTTTTATCTTATAGAGAGGGATGCCATTCAGCCAACTATCTTCCCAAAATTTTATGTTTTTACCATCCCCCAATTTCTACTTAATGCCCTATTGTAGTAAGGTTTTGCTTTTTATAACATTGTTCCAAATCACTGAACCTCTAGGGATACCAATGGTCTAGAGGAAAACATCATGGTTATTATTAGATAGGTAATTTTATCTCATAATACTACCCCACTCCTTATTTATACTCATGAAATTCCACCCAATTTTAGCCAAGAGGGCTTTGTTGGTTAGGTGAAGTTTTCTAATTCCTAGACCTCCTTGTAATTTTGGTTTGCAGACTTTATCCCAACTGAGTAGGGTAATTATTTTTTTCTCTTCCACCCCTATCCATATGAAATTTATCTAAATTTTTTCAAATTTCTTCATAATATATTTGGGTGTTTTGAAGAGGGAAAGGAAATAAATAGGAATTCCCTAAAGGGAGGCCTTTAAATGTTGATATTTTCTAGCTTGACTCAGTAGCTCTCCTTTCTACCTTAAATTATTTTGAATTATTTCAAGGATATAATTATAATATAAGGGGGTAAAATATTTAACAACTAAGGGTAGGCTAAGGTAAGTACCTAGGATCTCACCACTTGAACAACCAAGTATCTCCATGATTTTATGTTGAAGGTCTAAGGAGCTATTGAAAAATTAGACTAGGCTCTTATCATAGTTGATACATTGGCCAGAAGCATCCTCATAATCCTTGAGAAACTTCATCCATTTCCTATATTCCACCACCAAGGAAACTCCAAAGAGGATAATGTCATCAAAACATTATTAGATGGTAGCAACATCTGCTATTGAAGTAGGTTTAATAACTTTGATTTCTTGGGATCCCAACAACTTCATAAGACTTTTGATAAGAACCTTATCTATAAAAATGAATAGGTAGGGGGACAATGGGTCATGCCTAAGGCTCCTTCTTGCATTAAAAAAATCCCCTACAAAACCCATTGACAAGGAAAAAGTACTTGATAGTGGTGACATAGGTTTTGATGAGTTGCATTACTCTATACTGGAACCCCATTTTCTCAAGGATTTTGAAAACAAAGTCCCAATATGATCTATCATAAGCCTTAGAGATGTCCAGTTTGGATACCATCCCAAGAAAATTCTTTTTCTCCATTGAATGAATGTATTCATGAGTGGATATAATGCATCCAAAATTTATCTACCTAATACAAACCCCTTTTGGATATTACTAATCAAATGATCCACGATCAACTGTAGTCTACAAACCAAAATCTTAAAAAATATCTTGTAGATAGTATTATAAAAGCTAATGGGCTTGAAGTCCCCCATAAAAATAGGATCTAATTTATTAATAAAAATAACTATAAAGGTTTGATTAATCTATTTAAAAAAAATTCTAGACTTAAAGAAATAAGTAGCTACCTTAGTAACATCCTACCCCACAATCTTCCAATACTCTTGGAAAAAGGCTAGAGGGAAACTGTTTGGGACTAGGGCCTTAAAATCACCCATCAAAAAGAGTCAAGCTTTAACCTCCTCTTCTATCAAAGGTTTTTTTAGGAGGTTATTATCTATAATGTTTAGTTGGGTAGGGATAATATCAATTAACTCTTTTTTCTCCATTCTATCCTAAAAAACAAGGAAATTTTGAAAGTAGTTGATAGCCACCTACCCCATTTGAATATACAACTAGACCAAAGATCCATTCTCATCCATTAACTTATTAATGTTGTTCCTCTTCCTATCCCTCATGGTATATTAATGGAAGAAAGTAGTATTCCTATCCCCTTCCCTAAGCCATTGCACTTTGGATTTCTACTTATAGAAGATTTCCTCCCTTTTTTTCAAATCACTCCATTCCTTCCTTAGAGAATCCTCTAGCTGCACCATATCATCTTGGCCATCTACAATTGAATATCAAAAAGTTTGGTAGATATACTCATTTTGTTCTAAAAAATGTTTGCAAAATTATACCTATTCCAACCTTTGACTTTATTCCTTACAATATTTAACTTATATGCCAACCTAAACATGGGGGATCCTTGAACAATGATATTCCACCAACTAGCCAATTGATCTCTGAATCCTAAATGTTGGATCCACATACATTCAAATCTGAGGGGGAAAGGACCCTTATTCTCTCTATCCTTATAAGATAAAAGGAGAGTGTTGTGGTTAGAGGTCATCTTAGGGAGAGATTCAAGGAGATAGGCACTAATGTAATCCAAATTAGGGGATACTAACACCCTGTCTAGTCTAACTTGTATTAAATTATCACCTCTCCTATGATTAGACAAAGTGAAATGTTGTCCTTGAAGATCAAGTTCCATTAGAACTATGTTTTTGAGACACTTAGCTAAATCAACCATGATATTAGTTTAATCTAAGATACCACCAATATTTTTTGAAGGATAGAGTGGTGAATTGAAATCACCAACAAACATCTAATAATCCTCCTTGTTACTTCCAATCTAGGTAGAGAGGGTATCCCATAAATCCTTTCTTGTATTTATTTGGTTAGGAGCATAAATGTTGACTAAATTCCAAGACTTATTATGATTAATAATCCTGGCACTCAAACTAGTCTTACATCTAGAGAAAAGACTCCCTTTCATAACATTACTATTCCACATAGTGATAATACCTCTTAAAGCTCCTGAGGCATAACTTATACAATACTTGGTGTTTGGCGATATTTATTTGGAAATAAGTTGAAATCCTTCAACTTTCATCTTGACTTCCTATAATAAAATGATATCAATTTTATTATCATAAATGTAGTTCTTGATAAGGAACTAATTTTGAGTGCTATTAATCCCCATAATGTTCCATGATAAGACCTTCATTTGCTATGGAATTTCATGGAGCCAATCTCTAGAGTCCTCTGTATGCCCATGATAATGCCCTTATTGAGAACTTTTTATCTAGTTTCTTTTTGGGTGAGTCTTCCTACTTTGGAATCTACACCCACATCAATATTTTTCCTTCCTTAACCTTTGCATTTCTTCTTAGCAGTGGTCTAACCTTTAGAATATAAGTCCTTATCAATCTTACTAGATCCCACACCAAAGGTTAGATTAAGTTATTTATTCCCTGGTGAAATGAATCCTTGTAGTTTACTACCAGTTCCTTCCCCTTTGACTAGGATTATAATCCCTTTAGGGATGAATTCACTACCATTATCCACATTAGACAACTCAAAAATCCCTAAAATCATATCAATGCTAATATTAGCCACCTAATGTATCTCTCCCTCTTCTAAGTTTTGAAAAGAGGGGGTCATCATCCCATGCTAACCAATCAAATATTTCTCCAATCTAGGCTTGATTTTTGGGGTCTTAAGAGCCCCACCTAGAGGTGGAAATATCAAGATCTTTCTCCTTGTCATCAAAAAATACTCTATCTTCTTCCCTTACCTTATCTTCCTTTTTCTCCTTTTGGAGAGTATTGATGATATTTAGGGTATCCTCTATAAAAGGATAGTCCTCTTCTTCTCCATTAGGTTAGATATATAATATAATAGGGTTCTTTTTCTTGGATTTACATTATCTAATGAAGTTCCCTTTCCTATTACAGTTCTGATAAAAAACTGTGGCATTTTCATACTAAATGGGTTGTATTCATTGGCCAAATTTTGATTCAAGAGTAATGGAATTAAGTAGAGTTTTATTAATTTCTACACTAACATATAAGTGGGAAAATACTAACCTAAATTTGTTCTTGGTAGTATTGTCCAAAGTGATGAAGTGACTGAAAGTATTCACTATCCAGGTGATCACTTTCTCATCTTAGTATTTTAAGGGGAGACCTGGTAGCCTCACCCAAATTGGGGCCAGTTTGTTTAGATTATCAATAGTATCAAACCCTATTTTCTACTTGAAAAGAGAGAGGCTATGAATTCCATATACCCATGGTCCCCCAACAAGAACTTAGGTAAGATCTTCACTAGTTGTAAACTTGAATAGGAACATTCCCCTAGCCATGGTACTAATTGAGACACTACCTTTCACTTCCAATTTAGTAGTGACCCATATCCTCACCAATTTGGTCTAAAGTCAAAAAAATTACCCATGAGAATGCATTCCATTGAATAAAAATATATTTCCACCATGAGATCGGAGAGCTTAAGGGTTGAACCATCCTTGACTCTAACAATAGTGGGATAACCTTATATTTCACATAGTTCTTGTCCCCCAAGAGAACATTATTCCATGTATTGGGAAACGATGCATCAACCTAGGTCATAGGTTTGGAATGGCATCCCAATATATTCTTATGGATATCCCATACTAAAGGGGAGATGGAAGAGGAGCCAGGGGGTCCCCCATAGCCATGGCCAAATTTAAAATTCACTTAGGCAAGAAATCATGTAGAGTGTTATCGTTCAACACCATTACCATGTTATTATGATGATTTTATATATTTTTGTAGATGTATGTGATATTGAACTATTATTATGTACAAATTGGAGGTGATTCCATTTTATGTAATCACCATGTATGTGGTAATGTTTGTCAATAAGAAAAATCAATAATGTGTTTTTATTTAATTTGGATTATCTTGATAAATTTTTTTAATGTTATCATTATGAAATACATGAGAGAAATGATCCTAACTCAAGTCATGGTGACATAATAAAGTATCTCTAATTTATGGAATATACTTCACATTATATTGATTTATGGTATAATGTCAAACAAGTTGAATTGTATTGATTTTGGAAATAAATTTGAAGATTGCATCTTATTGTTCACATAAATTATGTAAACCATTTAATGTGAAAGCATAGTATAATGATATTCTATTGTGAATTGAATTATTTGTAAATAAACTTGTTTTGAGTCTTCTTAAGGTTGGACCTATACACTTGAGTTAGAGTTTAACTTCCCTGTATGGTCATAGTGTAGATTGTTTTATGTTACGTAAAGGCATTTAGTTAAGAATAAAAGTTGGCATTGGTTATTTTAAGAAGGCCATAAAATAAGTAAATATATTTTAGTTTACAAATGTATGATTAGTACACTATTACACCCCAATCTACTTACTAATTGGTTAATGTAACTTCCTAATAGTAAACTAATTAACTTGTGATTTCATTTAAAATGCACATATTTTAATAAAAAATATTCAGTATATTAAAGACCCATTTTAAATTTATAAGAACTTGAAATGATAATTTATTTAATAAATTTCTCATGTTTTCATAAAAAATTACCATTGTGTCCCATTTTTCTATACGTGTCAATATAAATACATATTTTTCCAAAATAAGAAAGAACTAGAACAAGATGTTGTTTTTGATTATTAGTATTGAAATAAGTGATTTTAGAGGTTATTTACCTTTATCATTACAATATGGTGTATCATAAGGTAAATGATTGAATATGCATTCCATAGTCTTAAGGGGTGAAATTTAGATAAACAATAATAAAGGTTTGTAGGTCATCTTTATATTTTATGAGACTGTTATGAGTAAATTTAAGTTTATAAAAATGTTATTCTATATTATCATGTTGATTTCCGATATCCTTTTTAGTTTTAATAGTTTTAATCACTCCAAATGTATTAAATTTTTATATTATAATGCATTTTTTATGTTCCAAAATTTATGTTTGAGGTAAATTTAGATACAAAATTAATCTTTTCATGGGTTATATAATCTTGTAAAACTAGAATGGAATTTCATCTATAAGAAAAGTATATATGAATCCGTAATTAAAAAATTAAATATATATGTGATATATAAGGGAATGTATTCATAACATGAATCCATGGTCTACCATTTAAAAAATAATAGTTCAAGTCATTAGATATGACTTGAAATTATGTAGATATAGTTTTTGGTTCGATAGTTATGTTCAAATTAATTATTCCTAAAAAAATTCTTGGATAATTTTCAAAGCCTTTTATAATAATATTGCATTCTCAAGATATTGTATTTAAAGTGCAAGTGAGTAATAAAATTTTCACTAAAATATTTAATCATGAACCATTCATTATCTATAAGGACACAATCAATCCATTTATTATGAATCATAACTTGAATATAAAAATGTGATCATTTATACACACACACACAAATCATGTCATCATACCTAATAACATATAAAAGTTAGGAGTTTTACACATAAATACTATCATAGAAACACATTCCATATATGAATCAAATTAACCCATTCATAAAGATAAGAATAATATGATATACAAAATCTAAAAAAGTAAACACAACCAAGGATTATAAAATATAACATGGTCAGATAAGATAAGCATAATTATAAGGTACACATGAATAAAAGAGTTGATAAAAAACCATTAAAAATAATATCCCATAAAAATTAGGCCTTAGAATAATAAACTCTAAGGTTGGTGATTTTAAGGGTTGGGTACAACAAAAAAAATACTTTGGGTGGGATAAACAAATATAATCTAAAGACAATAATTACATCAAATATAGTAAACAAAAATATACTTATGTGTTAAAGGAATGAAATTACCTTTAAATTAGAATAGACAAGAGAAGTAGATAGTTAAATAATTTATTTTTACTCACTTGGAATATGATAGAGGATGAAAGTACAAATAAGGAGGTTATATAATCATGCAAAAGAGCATATACAAAGTATACCTTGACTAAAATACAATCATATGACTACATCAAGACTAGAATCAAAGTGTATAATATTGTAAGTCTTTTGGAAAGTGGTCAACCCATTCTAAAATTGGTTGTGAATACATGTTTTGCCTAAAACATTATAAAACCCTTTGTAATTAAATAATGTCCAAAACCTCTATATGATATGTCAATATATGTGCACATATGTAAGAAATATATATCCTTTTTTCACATAAAAAATTAATGGGTATTTATATGTGCCTGCATTAGTTTGACATAATACTACTTTTAAATAGGTTTAGAATTTTGTTAAGAAGAACTCACACCTATTATCAATCAAGCAATATTGATATCTAGTCCCATTATTTATCCCTATGAGACACAAGCTATTATATATAACTATATGCTATTTCACTTAGGCATTATTTTGGTACAATTATGTAGAAATGGAAATCAATACATGTAATATCTAGATGTTATCCTTGTAAGAGTAAGATATGATCAATTTTGTTATAAATGTATTAGTGTTTGTATATATAGAATACTAAAATGTAAATTAGGGAATTATAAGCAAACAAGTAGGCCACATTAAATTAAGAAAACTAATAATCAAGAAAAAAAAAACATGAATGACATGATAGGAAAGGTCCAATAGACTAAAAGCCAACATTCCAACTATCATACCATAAAATAATGGTCATAACACTATCAAAATGTTGTGATGGAATTCAGGTTGAGAAAACCCTTTAATAATTACCTAAATATTTTGCAAGACATCTGTGTGGATCTTAAGGTGGATAAATGATAGATCAAAAAATATTTGATCATGAATAGAGATAATGAAAGGTAATATGGGGTATAACACAAAGGATAAATTTCCAATAAGATACAAATCTGAATCAATGATTCATATATATGAAAACATGATAATAAAATTAAAATTATAATCTTTATTCTATAAATAAGTGTCTACACATTGAAATATCCCTATACACATCTAAAATAAATATTTGACAATGAATAGATATAATGGAAGGTAATAGGGTGTCTAACACAAAGGAAACATTTCAAATAAAATATAAATATAAAACAATGATTCATAGATATTAAAACATGATAATAACATTACAATTATAATCCTTTTTCTAGAATAAGTGCCATAACTATTAAAAATAAAAATAAACACACTTACTGAATCACTATCCCAAATTCAAATTTCTCACTAACACCATTTTCATTCATTTTTTGAATAATTTATTAATCTATATTACTTAATTAATCATGCACACATATTCCACAAAATTAATTAAAATATAAAATTTCAACCTTATCTAGATATATCCTTCACTTAAACAATTTTTTATTTGTCATTGAACATTTCAACTAACATGGTGAGTCACTCAACTACCTTTACCCATTTATGATGATTCATTCAACTACGAACTAACTCTCCCCCTCTTTCACACACATGGGAATTAGTCATCATCCATTGAGATGAGGACTCAATTCCAACCATTTATAATTATCATTACCAAATAAATTTGAATTATTCCCAACCATCTATCTTCTCACTCAAAATACTATAAATTGAAGTTTCCTCCTCTATTTTCATCATCCACCTTCAAGCTATCAAATTCCTATTGAATTCATCATATGCATCCATTGAGAATCCAAGCTATTTTCACCCATTTTATATCAAATTCACCTTTATTTTAAGAAACAAAATAATCACCGATAGCCAATAAAACAAGAGAGAATCATATGATCACAATGGAGAAGGTGATGACTGTATTTTACATGTTTTATGAGTATATTATTGTTTATCTTTATCTTGTTGTTGTTGTTGTTGTTCAATCTAAGGTTTTAGTTTAGATCAAAATATGAAGTTTACATTAATTTCAATTCTTAGTTTACAGTATATTCTTAATTTTTAGCTATCACATTCTAGCATGCCCAGTGGGAACTTTCCCACTTCTTGATCATCATAATTGTATTCTTTTGTAATTTTGAATTGTTTCTATTTTTATTTTAGCTTGTATTACTATTCAATCTTAGTCTGGGAAGTTGTATCTATAATTTTAAGGTGATTTTTTTGAGTTTTATTTATGGTTTTGTCTCTTCATATATAATGGTAGGTTTGTTCTATATAAAAATAGGATGGAAAAACATTTCAATAGGTTTGTATAACATTTTGGTGGTCTTATTCTTAGTATTTTTTTGGGTTTTAATTGACTATTTTTTTGGTTTTTAATTAACTTTTTTAATTTTCTTGGCTTGCTGACATATGAAATTCATCACCTTTCTATGTATTTGTTACATGCAATTTTTTTCTATTTTTTTCTAAACGGAAGTTTTATAGATTATTTCAATGGGTTCATTCTACAAAATAATGGGTTTGTTGAATATTTCAATGGGTTCTATGTAAATTGTAACAATTTTTTCAAAGTGGTTAGCCATTTTATTTTTTATTTATTCTTATTATATTTTACTAAAATTTTATATGTTATGTATATTTTTAATTTAATCTTTCTAACCTTTGACTTTTCCTATTTTCTCTACTTTTGGTCTACCTTTTTTCCCTATTTTCTTCTTTCTATAAAAGGATGGTTTTGTGTAACAATTTAATGATTTTTTTTAGTCTAAATAATGGGTTTGTCTACATTTTAGTATTTTTTTCCAACATTTTAGTGGTTTTGTTCAACATTTTATTAGTTTTATTCTCTACACTTTTATTTTGATTTTCTATGTTTTTCACTATTTTTTGAGTTATCTTACATTTATGTTGTTTTCTATCTTTATGTAATAATAGTTTGTTTCATAGAATTGATTTTTTTTAATTTATATTTATTTTTTGTTGTTAGTTTAGCTAACTTATAGGTTCTTTGTGTTTCTTAACACTTTGAGAATAAACTATTAATATTTTTCATTTAATATCACTTGTCAAATAATTAAAAACTAAAACAAAAAAAAACATTTCTTTATTTTACTTGTTTATTTTTTATTAGATAGGTAAAAATAAATATGGTTTTACAAGGATCTAATAACCATAATTTTAAAACAAGTAAAAACCCATAGTTAAATAACAAATCCACATAGGTTGAAAACTAGAATTCCTTTAGCTAAACCGATACAAACCAATAGGAAATATAAACTAAGAAAAAAAAAAAACCCAAGACAAAAACTTAGACCTCCTATGAATTAGATTTCTCATGTGAAGTGACTTGATCTATTTCCTTAGTTTTCACCAGTAGCAATTCTTGGTTGATTCTTCCTTGGATTCATTTGGAGGGTCATTTTGGGAGAGCCTATTTAGAATTCATATTAGGGATTCTAATTTTCCTTTTGGATTTTTGAGTAAGATGAATGTCTTTTGTATGTTCTTGCCCAACCCAACATTATTTTCATTCTCTGATAGAGGGACTTTCTTTTACTTTTCCTTGTCTAATTCTTATTTGAGCTTGACAATTTTAGTTTTAAGGTCATTCTAATATTTTATGAGAGAGTACATAGCCCTCCTAATACCTTCCATTTTATCCATAAATATTCCTAGTTTCTACTACTTTTAGTGTTCAAGTCCAATTAGGTCCATCCTCTTCTCTCTAGGGGATGGAAATAGATCCAGTCTTTTTGCTTGTGGAAGAAGAGAAAAAAATAGTGGGGTGATTGAAAGGAGACTTGATGGGTATGGTCAAGT
The DNA here is from genome assembly GCA_037957365.1 of Torreya grandis. Taxonomy (NCBI): domain Eukaryota; kingdom Viridiplantae; phylum Streptophyta; class Pinopsida; order Cupressales; family Taxaceae; genus Torreya; species Torreya grandis. Next base: position 3,547,162 of record JARHVA010000104.1, read on the forward strand.
GGGAGAAGGGTTTAGGTATGGCATGGGCAGGGGACCCTTCCTCTTTCTTTAGTGGTCCAAATTCATCCTTAGAAGGGTCTTTAGTTGGTGTGTCTTACAGAGGGGTGTAATCATCTGTGGTGTGTTCAGCTGGGGGGATAGTCTTCTCACTTATGGTTTCGCCATTTTGAATAATCATAAGGATGAGGACATGGTGGATGATTTTATTTTTATCACTAACCTAATAGGTTAGGGCTATGAATTTTAAGGAATTTAAAATATAGAATGACAAACTAATTTTATAACCACAGAAGTGATCAAGAAGTAAAAAGTTATGGGAGAAAATTAGCATATACTTACCTTCAAGGGTTAAGTATTTCATTATTTTTAGACATATCTCCAGCCAATGTCAGGGAAGATCCTACCATAGAAAGCCTTTATTATTTGTCTTTAGCATGATATCCATCAGAAAAAAACTTATACATTAACTCTAGTTATGGCTTGTATCTTTATAAGCTTTCACCCCCTCATTGGACATCCTAGTAAATTTTTAATACTTTATTTAGTCACTAAAATTTTCACACCCCTCATCCTAACTATCCATTTATTCCATGAAAGAATAAAATACTTTGAGAGTTCCTCATTATGTCCCTTCATCCTCTACATAAATTCGTTGAGGCCCCATTTTACATAGTTTATTCCAAAACTTCTTGTTTCTTTGGACTTCAACATAAGAAATAGGTTTCAAGAAGTTTCGGTCACCCCCCATTTGAGTTTAAGCATTATTTCTCCTTTTATAGATAGGATAAGGGATAATTATAGACTTAACCTATAACTACCAAGCTTGAAATATGGTATTAATGTCATGGATGAAAGATTTGTAGTCTTTGATACACCAATGATAATAATGTTAGGGGAAGAGGCTCCACATGCCCAAAATTAAAGTTATCACATGTGATCATCTCATAGAATAATTATGACTTATCCATGCCATCATTATTATTAATATTTAAAAGTTGGGTTGAAATGGAGTTGGTACAATCCCACATGGCCATCCTATCAATTTGTACCCCATAGTTGGCTAAGTAATCAATGATGGTGTTATCTTTATGGTAGACATAGATGATAGAGGTCTCAATGAAGGTGGAAATAAAAAAGGTCATCATAGATTATGGATTTAATGGTGTTGGTGGGGATTATTTTACTTGTTTATTTCTAACCTTTGCTCATTTCAATTTTTCTCTTGTAAGTAATAATTAAATCAAATTTCCATTTATTATAAAGCTTTCATGTCTATATCATGAAGTGTTTTATATGCTCTTTCCTTGGCATCACATTAGTGATGATACTTGAAAATAGAAAAATAACACTTATGACTATGTGTTACTCATGTTATACCTATGTGTATGTTCTATCCTTGGTGTCACATTAGTAATGATACCTATAAATCAAAGATAAGTGACAACCTCTATGTGTATGTTCTGTGCTTGGTAATTTTTTAATTTATAGGGGCTCTATCAACTATATATTTCACACCATGTGGTAGGCCAAACCTCATGTACATGAAAGGTATATAAATAAAGGTATTACTATTTTCTATGCCTAAATGGTGATGTGTTTTAATCACATTGTGACATAAGGATCTTCCATGCTCCAATACTCAAGATTTAAAAAATTACCTTAAAGTTCAATTTTTCAAACATCAACCTACTAAAATATTATGGTTGGGTTGGAAACATTAGGACTAGATCCATTTATTTTTTTCTAATAAATCATATTATTATATGATATTTTTCCTCAATGTACTGAAAAGTATATAGAGGACTCCCATTTAGATAAGCTTGTATAAACCTTAAGCCTAGGATAACCACTTAAGTTGTTTTAATTGTAATGCACTGACAAGTAGTTAGCTCTAATAATTTACCCTTGAAATTGCATTAAATGGGTTATGGGTATGGTTCTACCTCCATATTTAGTCCTTTTAAACATTGGACCAACACTTTATAATTAATTATCTAGTATATATTAGAGCTTATAAGTCATTTAAGTCATTTTTCCTATTTTTTATCCCTTTATGTGACTTGTATGTTTATTTTTTGGTTAGATTAGAGCTTTCTTGTTTTTTTTCTTTTTTACCTCCTTACGAAGACCAAATACTTGATTTTTTGTTTTTGAAAATAAATTTTTAAATATTTAAAAACCAAAATTATAAATCAATAAATAAATTCTAAGATCCAAAAACTTGTCAGATATTTATACTATCAATTTATTTTTTAAGCAATACACAATTTTTCTTTTTAGTTGAACCTTCATAACAATGTCTCCCATTGCAAGACAAATGTCCTTATTAAACAATCCTAGATTTAGAGAACAACTTTTTGTAAATGATCCTTTCTAATTTGGAATCCAAGAGCATCATGTTGAGATAAATTAAAAATTTTATGATAAAGGAACTTATTAATATGAGAATACCCATGAAGTCACTATGCATGGAATTACACCATCCTAAATCACAAAGTGTCTCCTAGAGAATAAAGAATAGATCTTATTGCAACTTTTGGATTTAAGAGCTAATTTTCCTCTTGAATTTGATCCCAAGGACTTATCACTCTTAATTGAAAGGAAACAAGTCATATGTGCCATACAATATCAATTAACATATAGTGATTCCATAGGTAATAACAAATCCATTATGGGTTTTACAACCACCAATACTTAAAATGGATATGAAACTTACATGGATAAAGGTAAAGTGGTTATAAATGAAACATCCCAATAAAGCCATGTATTTAACTTAGAAGTTCATATTAATAATTTAAACAAAGAAATAATAAAACTTAAATCCAAATCCTCCCATCAATCAATCAACCAATTCAAATCTTAATTATAATTCATATATGAGTCTAAACCAATCAACCAATCAAAATCCAAATACAAATTCAAATGTGTATTCAAATTCAAATCAAACCCCCAATCCAAATTTGAATGTCCATTCAAAATTAATCAAAAATCAAAGTCAAAATCATAATTTGCATGTCAATTTGAATACCAATCCAAATAATCAAAATCAATAATCAAATTTTACTTTGAATACTAATCCAACAAATTTAAATCAAAATGAACATTAAAATTTTACTTCTAATGATAATCCAAATCAAAATAAACATTCAAATTTTACTTCAAATAACAATCCAATCAATCGAAATCAAAATAAACATTAGAATTTTACTTTGAATACCAATCCAAGTAATCAAAATCATAATAAACATTTCATTTCAAATACTAATCCCAATTCATTTTCCAATCAAAATCAATTTGCAAGTTAATCTTATAATCCTCTTTTAAATCTAATCCAAATCAACTATATCCAATCAAGGATATGGAATTCATCCAAGAGTGGAAAATAATTAAATACAATATCCAAGGGTTACAAGATGATAACTATTCTAAAATCAAATAATATAAATTTAGAATAGATTTGTCTATACCCTTTTGACATTAACATGATGACATTACCATTTCCTTCACATTTTTGAACACCAAAGTTTAATAAATATAAGGGAAAATAATATCATATACAACACATTAAAAAAATTTAAATTGCATGTTTGGATGTTACTTGTAGTAATAATTATCTATTAAGATGTTTTCCATGCAGTTTAGGGGGTCAAGCCCCAAAGTGGTTTTTACAAGTACCCAAAGGATCAAATATAATATTTGAATACTTATCTGAGATATTTATGGATCAATTTTATAATAATTTTGAGCATGAATTGACCATGTTATACCTATATGACACTAAATAAGTAATGTGGATAATTTTACCTCCTTATTACAAAGGTGACAATCTGTAACAAGCCACTTCCCATGGTCATTGCCTAGAAAAAAACTTACACACATCTTTAGAAATAATCTCAATACAAAATTGGATTATCAACTATAACTCCATTATGCTACATAATTTGATTAAATTATATAGAAATAAATTCAAATTGAAATATCCTTAGTTTCAAAGGGTACCATCAAAATATTCAAACCAGACAACTCTTCTTTAATTCAAAATGAAAAACCTAAGTTTTATGGAAAGAAAAAGAACATGGTAGGATATAGTGTAAATAATGTTAATAAAATATAAAACACCCAACCTATCAACAATATCTCCATTCCAAGTGGTCAACCTTGATAAGATAATCTAAAAACAATCATTCCTTTAGGAGAATGATACGATATAGTATTTTGAAAGTTGGTCATGACAAACATGATCAAATTTCCCCATAAAAAACTTCGATGAAAATGTTCTAAAACCTAAGTGGTACAAATAAAATTAATATTGTGACTACCAAAAAACCAAAGGTCATTCCACAAACTATTGCATGAGACTCAAACACTATATCAAAGATCTTGTTGATAATGGTGAAATAATAGTAGATGATAATGCATTGACATCTAATAATTAGTAACTAAGGATATATTAATATCCCTTCCCAAATCATGAGTAAGGGAATGATAATAAAAACCAAGATAAAAATAAAATAAATAATGCCAATCAAACCAATCACCCCTTTGATTATATAATTTATTATAATGATTATAAAAATCATTATGTTTTTATTTTTATAATTAAATCCCAAGATTGCACAATCACTATGAGACATGCAAATATTACCATTGAAAGTGTCCCTTTAGCTAATCTATAAGGAAAATGTAACATCATAGAGTAACTTGAGAAAATTCCATCCCAAATTTCCATTTTAGACCTTCTTAAGTTGTCTCCCACATATAAGGATTTTTTGTTTAAAACCTTAAAATAATCCAAAGTTATATAAAATATCAATCCTTCCAACTGACAAGCACTTTTAGGACACTTTTCCTCTAATAATAAAGTAAATTTTGACCACTCAAACATTTCACCCATGATTTCATCTCATAATTTGCCATTGTACATCAAAGTCTTCATTTACAAGCATAAAGCTAAAAATTCATTTATAGACAATGGGTCAGGATTAAATTTATGTAAATTAAGTTTGATAAAGTATTTGTGACATTTTATATCAACCCTAAAACCAAATAACATAAATATAAAGGCATATTATAATAATGAGTGCTAGTCGGTGGGAACTATCTATCTTTCACTTTTGGTGGGGCATATCATTCAAAAAACCCTAATTCATGTTCTTGATTTAGATATACCATAGAACCTAATCCTTAACTATCTATGGATCCATGGCATGAAATACATTCCATCCAACTTCCATCAATTTTTAAAGTTTTCTCATGATGGTATGAAAGTTACCATGCTAGGTGATCCTTAACCCTTTCAATAGTTCAAACTATTATAAGGGAGATATAAAAATTCCAATTATTTATCATTTACTAAATATTTTTGATCCTATGGAGGATTTACCAAATATTTTTTATTATATCCATCTTAATGAGTTACTTTCTACATCCAAAACTCAGCCATATACATCCTCAAATCCACCATTGATGTCTCAACACACATGTCTAACATCTAGATTTTCCATTATGGATGTAGGTATGGGAGAATGAATTTTTTTTTATGACCATTATTTTATAAAAACACACATTTAAAATAATAATCATGGTAGTCCCCATCATATAAAATAAACATAAGTGGTTCTTAAGATTGTAAAAACTTATTTCATGGAAGGCGAGTTCCTTTCTGAAGAATAAATTGAAGATTCAAACTCCTCTTAGCTCTATTCTGATGAATTAACTAAATGTTTCCAAAGTGATAAATATCCTATACCAAAATACATTGTGTTTTATATCATGAACTATAAAGGAGAGGGTCTTGGTCTCGACAAACAAAGTCTCATCGAACCTATCATGTCTATAACACATTAAACCTTTCACGGTATTGGATTCAAACCATCTAGTGTGAACATATGTGATTATGATAGTGAATATTCTACTACATCTGAGGAAGGCTCTTCAGACATTAAAACAATTTAAATTTATGTTTGTTTTGAATAATTATCCATCACCAACCTATTTCATGATAACTATTTTTTAACCCTCAAATTAACCTTTCCAGATATTATACTATGGGACCAACAAAACCACCCTCGCTTGATAATTTTTAGAATGATGAGGCCAAATCTAATTTTTTGAGAATTAGAGATCATATCCCAACAAAAAATCAAAATAATGGATTTTCAATTTAATTAGATAATTCTTCATACTTTGGGGATCTTATTACCTCTACTCACCCATATCATCACATAAATAGTATAGTTTGGTTGAAATAAATATCATATGATGAAGATTCAAATTTAAAAAATATTGATGAATATATTCCAAATTATAAATATATATAATAAGAAATTAATATTCCTCCACTTCTAATATATTTTCAATAATAATAATATACTCTCTTAATTACAAACATTATTGGCATCAATATTAGAATTGAATAAAATCCTAAAATGGTGAAACTTGTTGCTTCCCTTAATATATAATACTAGTCCACTTGACATTACTCCTCTAAGAATTTTTATATGTGTTTATATGGTCATATGTATACATGTCAAGGTTGGATCCTTCACTAGTTTCTCATAACCTTGTTGTACATAGAGATTCAAAACTAGTCAAACATAAACTAAAAAAAATGCATCTAAACGTGGCACTACTTGGAATAATTTTAGAAAAAGATAGAAGTTAGCTTCATATGACCAATAAACTACTTAGAGTGGAAATATAATATAAAACCAATATATAATAAACCAATAGGGATTATATCCTACACAAATTTCAAGGATATCAATAAAGCATGTCTTAAATATGATTTTCCTTTACCAAGCATGGCCTTGATTGTTGATTCAAAGGTAGGTCATGAGATTTTGTCCTTAATGGATAATTTTTTAGGTTACAATAAAATCAAAATAGCTCCTAAATACTAACACAAGATAAACTTATAACACCTCAATGCACATTTTGTTATCAAGTAATGTCATTTGGCCTCAATAACTTTGAATCCACTTATCAACATGCAATGCTAGTTATATATCATGATATGTTTCATGATATCATTGAGGCCTATGTAGATGATATATTGGAAAAATAAAAAAACTAGATCAGATCATCCTATGTACTATTCAATTTTTTTGAACAATTAAGAGAATATAGGGGTCATCTCAATCTAAATAAATGTGTGCTCAAGGTTAGTTTAGGGAAAATTTTGGGCTTTATTGTATCAAAAAGAGGTATATATGTGGATCTTGTAAAGGTGACAAATATCATGAAAATGCCTCCATTAACAAATCTCAAAAACTTGATAGTTTTTAAGGTAATATTCAAGCCATATGTATATTCATATCACAACTTATAGACATATGTCATCCTTTTACATTTATTATAAAAAACAACATTATTTTTCATTAGAATGAGGAATGCAAACAAGTAGTTTAAAATATTAAATAATATCTAGTAATTTTTCTAATACGAATGCCACCAAATCCTAGGTAACCTTTACTCCTATATATATTATAAACACAATATGCAATGGGGGCATTGTTATCACAACATGGTGAACATGGAATAGAAGAATAGTGTGTTTTCTAAGTATAACCTTGGTATCCTCTAAACTCAAATATTTTACCATTGAGAAAAAATATATATAAATTCTTTTTTCTTCAAAAAAATTTCACCATTACATGTTACATAATCAAACCTAAATCATTAAAAAAATAGATCCACTTAAATATATTATTTATAAATCATATTTAATAGGAAGAATGGCCAAGTGGGTCATGTTCATAAGTGAGTTTGGTATATATTATGTCAATAAAAACCCTATTAAAAGATAAGTACTTGAAGATAATATAGTAAAATCACAATTGACAAATGTCAATCATCAAATCATGAACTTTATAGATGAAGAAATCTTGTCGTTGGATGAATCATTAGAGTGGAAATTATACTTTGATGGGTCTTTTAAAATTCATGGGTTAGGGGTAGGTATTTTTATCATCAACCCATAAGGTGATCTCATCAAAAATTCATTTAAAATATGATTCCCTTATACCAATACCATAGTAGACTATGGATTTCTTGTTTCTATTCTCAATCTTGTAATTTAGTGGAACATACAACATTTCCTAGTTTTAGGGAATTCATGGATAATTATCAAACAAGTAATTTATAAATAAAAACATAAAGTTAATAACTTAATTCCATATAAATGGAAGGTAGGTAGTCTTAAACAATGGTTTCAATCCATACAATTTGATAAATTTCCTCAAGTCAATAACAAGGTAGCTAATGCTATGACCACAATTGGTTTGTTCCTCAACATGCATCCAAATGATAGTTACAACCACTTCTTTGTTTAGTAATTAATGTGTCCAACATATGATATTACAAAAACTTTAATGGTTTGTGATGTTGTTGGTCATAATTACTTATGGTAATAAGATATATACACATAATCTATGATAATATAATCACTCTCAAATTATCCCACAATCACAAGAAATCCTTCATCTAGTAAGCATATTGATTTACCATCCCTAGAAATACATCATACTATATGGGTTATAATAGAACTTTATTATGGTGTTTAAACTTTGAAGAGGATGATTTAGTAATTAAGGAAGTTCATAATGGTATTTTCTATTCTCATACTAGTGCCATGCTTCTTGTAAATAAACTTATTTGTGTCAAGTATGTGTCTACTAATGAAAAATGATTCGTTCCAATATGTCAATAAATGTGTCCCATGCCAAAAACATGCAGACCTAATCCATAGTCCATCACAAGATTTGAAACCCATTACAACTCCATGGATGTCTCCACATTGGGGTTAGACCTCATTATAAAAATTAATCCCAACTCTTCAGATGGTCAAAAGCATATAATCACCACCATTAAGTACTTTACTAAGTGGTTCAAAGCCATTCCACTAACCTATGTAACCAATAAGTAAATTTCCAAGTTTATCCTAAATAACATAAAAGATAAATGGTCCACACTACACTATCCCCAAAGTAATGATCAAGTAGAGGAATTAAAAAAAACATCCTTAAAAATCCTAAAGCACTTTTCGAATGATACTAGTCATGACTAACATTTACAAATTTACCCTACTTTGTTGTATTACCATACTAGCATTCACACACCACAAGGGCAACCCCATATTCTCTTTTTTATGACAATGAGTCATTATCTATTGAAATTGAGATTCAACAATTATGAATCTCTCTAAAAAACATAGTTGATGTAGAAACATATCACATCTCAAGACTACATGATCTCGATCTCCTAGATGATAAACATATCAATACACTTAACCATATACTAGCCTATCAAAACTATCTCCAACATAGCTATGTAAAAAAAAATAGAGCAAGAGAGTTTTAAATTTGAGACCTTGTTCTAAAATAAAACAACTAGAATACTAAAATTGATCATGAAAATAAAGGCAATTTTGAACCTAATTGGTTAGGTCCATACATCATCACCACCAAATATGGATTGGGTGCTTACAAACTAGTAACAAAATAAGGAGATGAGATTGAATAACCTATGAACATCATTCACCTAAAGTGATTCCATGAATAAATGGATCTAGTGATGTTGTATATATGTACATAAAAAAGAAAAAAAGAAAAAAAGAGAGAAAAATCATATTCATAAAAGTGAAAATCATTTTATAGTGTTTTGGGCAAGTATCATGGTGAAATCTAGTTTATGGTGGCATGTGTAAACCATTATTTATATACACCCTAGTTAATTTTTGGAATCCTATAGATTTATACATTATCCATTTGCACATATCCCTATTCATTTTCTTGTATCCCATATTTTAAGTTGCTTATGACATTTTAGTTGAGGTTTGATTTTCATGGTTATGTAGATACATCTTTGCTCATGTTTCGGTAGAATATTGTACATAATCCTTAGATAAATCACTCACACACACACACACACACACACACACACACACACACACACACACACACACACACACACACACACACACACACACACACACACACACACACACACACACACACACACACACACACACACACACACACACACACACACACATATATAAAACAGAAAAACAATTATCCATAATCAAACCCTATCATTCATTATCATTTCTTGGGAGGATACCTTTCATGTAATCCTCATCATCTTATATAATATTATCACTTTCGATATTTTCTCTCATTTTGGTGAACTACATCGGCTTTAGGTCCAAATAGATTATATAAGTAACATTAATTTATATGGGGGTATTTTAGGTAAGATCAACCACCACTACCATCACTCATAACATATAAAAAGCATTTAAAACCTATTGTCTTGAGTTACATACTGTAGTTATGCT